>LOEQ01004932.1:36312-58397 GCA_001685075.1 Bramus lutescens | reverse complement strand
CCTTTGATGAGATAAAGTGTATCTCTAAGTAAGTCTGTGAGGGAATTTCCAAAGAGAATTTACTAAATGAAGAAGAAACACTTTCAATATGGGCACCACGGCCCCACGGCCTTGCAGGCCAAATGTGGTAAGAGGAGGAAAGGAGAAAACCGGCTGACTATTGGGATTCCTCTCTTTGCTTGAGATGAGCTACTCTGCTTTGCTCCAGCCTTCCTGCCTCTATAGACTGGCACAATCTGCTACTCTAGTGCTCTCCGCCCCTTAAGCTCTTTCTGTCAGGAGTTTACTATGGGGCACACCCATCAGACCTGGTCTCCAGCCCCTTCTGACTCAGCTCTCACATCACCTTCTCTCTGGCCTGTGAGTACTCTAAGCTCTTTCTAGGCTGAAAGCCTTCCTTTCTGCTCCCGGCACCCTGCACCCATCTCTTCTAGATGCCCTTTGAGAGTGCTCCAATTCCCCAAGTCCATTTCCTAGCACAGGTCAAGGGAAAAGGAGACCCACAGCGTGGTTTGTTAGAGCACTCACTTCTGGAGGAAGAGACAAAGCAGAAAGTTGGGAGTACAGACTCGTCACCCACGTGAGCTATTATCTTCTGCGGAGTGCTGTGAAGATGTGGGATTAAAGCAGATATTCACAGTAATTTTGAAAAGTTTATCTGCAAGGCCAGCAAAGGTAAACTAGGCTGCCATGGAGACTTCAAAGGCAGAGACCATTCTTTTAGTTCTTTTGGTCCTTTTGCTTTTTCTTTTTTCATAGCAGCAGGTGTCTGCTAAAACATTTTGTAAGTGTTTGCCATAAATGTTATGGTCATCATAACAAATTTTTACTCTAGGCTGATTTCTGTCTAAAGTATTCCCCTTGCATTAAAGCAAGTAGACTGGTCTGCTACCTTTTAGGGGGCCCTCACAATGCATGCATGATGGTTCATTTATTCATTCAACCAGGCATCCGCATAACACGCTTATTGAGATCCCCACATGGCAGGCAATGTTGCCAATGCTCAGTTTGGTCCGAGAGATAGATTCATGAAAGAAAGGCCTTCATGGTCTCAGCTGAGAACTAGGAAGGAATGTCAATCAGGATCTACTGAGGAGACTATACTGGAGCAAACAGTCCAGGCAGGGTGTGTGGGTGCCAGACAGGACAGAATATGGTGGCAATGTCCAAGTCTAGGGATCTGGGAATGGCTTGATGCCTCCAGGTATAAATAGCAGATGGCTAGGTCAAAGGCGAAGGCAGGAAGCTCTGGGCTCAAAGATGAGGGTCTGGAATCAGGAGCAGGATGACTTGAAACTGCAGATACTACTTTGACTGTACTGCCTTATTTGTTTCTCTAAGGCATGCTGCTTAAAATCGCTTGTTTCTGACTTAGCAGTCACCCCCTCTCCATGAAGAAGGAACTGAAGTGGGGAGTGGGGGAGATGGGCGAGAAAACAAATGTCATCAACCAAAAGATTTATCTTTATTAATTTATTATTAGAGTTATTTTTATCCTATGATTTCACGATCGTTTTAGATAGATTTCCCTTATAGCAATGAATGATTGCGTGCTTCCAACAAATATTTTAAATGTGCCCAGGCCTCATGACTTGTTTTTGGCAGAGAAGAAATAGACTTAGCCGCCTAGGGGCTTATATCATAACGCATCTGTCAAGAATAAAACTGCAGAGACAGGCAGGCTCTGACAAAGGCCTTTAGGTCCCATCACTCTCTCTTCCCCATGGCATGCCACTCAGAACACAGCTGAATAAGGTTAGACTCAAAATCATCCTGCATAGTCATTGTCTGCGTTCACGGCTTAAACAAAAGTAAAGTAGATTCATGAGTTTTACAGATGACCTTCTGTAAGAGCAGGGCCTGACAACTATTGGATCACAGTGTTGGGTTGCGTTCTTTGTGTGTCATTGGATCTGAGTGGAGACAATCATGTTGGTTGGTTCTCAGAAGTGCCAACCATTGTGAGAGAGTGGGAAACATCAAGATTGGGTTTGTGTTTTATAAAAGGTGACTCTGATCTGATGATCTGGAGTCTGTTTTGAAGAAATGGGCCTTTATTTTATTTTTTTATTTAAGCAACTTGGAACTGAGTAGTTGGAGACATTCTTCATGCCATCTTCACAGCCAGGTGTAAAGAGATAAAGAGAAATACGTATTGCTTTTCTGGATTCTCTGTGATCATATTTGACTGGGAGAAATGGTAATCCAGTTGGAAAACAGACCAATGTCTGATGGTGAGCCTACGGGTACATGTTTGAATATTGTTTTCAGCTTGGTTTCTCTGTCCAGTAACTACATATTGCTATTTGGCTTTTTATTTCCTGTTTCTATCTCATAAGCAGAATCACCATTGTGGATTCTGAAGAGAGAGGTGATGGGTGCTGGTCTGTAAAATAGAACATTTATACAGCTGAGTAGTTGCTGGGCCACGGGCCCACTTGGTGACAGCTCGGAGTCCTGGCTTCGTTTTAGTCTGCCAGTCTCTCCCTGGGGAAAGCCTATTCCTTCCACAGCCAAGACCACCGCAAACACCCAGCATTTAGAGTCCTTTTCTACTTCTGGGACAGCAGTATATGAGTTCTCAGTGTTCGCTTAGGACTGAGCAGAGAGGAGCATTTACACAGGAGCCATTGGGGAGAAAGGGTGGCCTCTCTAGAAGGCTTGCGTTTTGTGATTAGAGACCAGTAAATGCAGAGAGTAAATCCTAGCTGAGAAACTTAGCGTTGTCAAGAGCTTGCATGTTTGCTGGTGAGTTTCCTCCACAGCATTTCCCATGGTTCTTCCTTGAATTGGTCCTACCCTTTGAAGCACCAACTGTACTCTCCATCCTTAAGCTCCTGGTGGCGATCTATTTTGACATTTACTGGTCTTTTCTTTATGTCAATCTCAAATCTTTACTTTTTGTTTTCAGTCTGTCTTGAATGCTGGAGCAGAAATCTGATCGTGTTGTATTTACCTTTGAGCGTTTAGCTTTTCTGAGCACTTCTTAGAGGGTGATGCTGGTGTTCTCTGAGGTGTTCTGACTCAGCAGGTCTGAGATGCTGACCGTGAACCGCCATGTAACAAGTGTCTAGACCTGTGGTTCTCAAGCTACCTAATGCTGCCACTCTTTAACGCAATTCCTCAGTGTGGTGGTGACCCCTGGCCATAAAATTATTTTTGTTGCTACTTCATAACTGTAATTTTGCTATGGTTTTGAATTTTAATATAAGTATTTGATATGCAGGATATCTTGTATGAAACCCCTGTGAAAGGATCGTTTGAGCTTCTACTGAAGAATGTCTTTGGGTGGCCTGGACTTAGACTAACAGGGATACCATCCTTCTTTCTTTGGGAGCTGACCCTGTCTTTTCCTTTCATCCCCTCAGATCACATGACTACCCTGCTGCTGTAGAGAGATGTGGCTGGTACTTCCAATAACCACGTGCGGTTGGGAACAGGTTGGTCACCAAAGGAAAAGACAGGGTCAACTCCCAAAGAAAGAAGGAAGGAATCCCTGGTAGTCTAAGTCAGGGCTACCTAAAGGCATTATTTGAACAGCATGCACTTTTGTATGGTTTTATTTAAGGGAGACTTGATGGAGAAGGGTTAGCAGAGCAATGAGGACTTAGTTACCATCAAATACTGAGAGTTGGTTGAGAATTTAAAAACTAAGAAATGCAGGCCTCTCTTGAGGTTCCTCTCATATGTGACTATTTAAAACATCCTTTAGACTCTCGCCAAGGGGAAGGAAGTCTCAGGAACATTGGGGATTTTTCCAAACAAATTATCATTTTTGCCATTTAATCTGAAAATTTGCTAGTTTAACTTTACCATTTGGTGTGCATATTCATGACCAGCTATTTCCCAGCCTGACACTTTTCAGACAATAACAAATAATGTTTTTTTGTCTTTACAAAAATGATTTTGAATTTGAATCAGAGTGGCATTTAGTATTTGGTCTTTGTTGCTAAGAATAGTGAGAATCATGACGCAATAGACCTTAGATATTTTCCTCTATTTCAAGTTGCTTTTGTATACCTCTGAGATTTAAGGTTAAAGAACATTTGTCTGGCAAAGTTGGAGGGGACAGGAGGACATTAACTATTCTGAATTTTCAGTGAAGGTCTCAGTCAATTGTATCAGGAAGTCTGTCATGAAGATGGCTCTTCAGAGTTGCAAATAGAGGCAGCAGGGCTGCATTTGTGTCTCCTTATGAATCAGCCACTGGAAATGGGATGCTGTTGGGGAGCGATTGACCTTGGGTGAGTTAGGATAAAGCCTTCTCTGATTGTGGCTTCCACAGAGGTCCTTAGCTGAGAGCTTTCAGATGACCACACTGATCCAAAAGTGCTCAACAAGGATCCTGATGGGGAGCTGGGCAGTGGATCCTATCTTCACTTTAGGTTATGGTGGTCTCAGTGACTGACTGGTAGGTAGAGGTGGCAGAACTCTTACTTTATTGCAAGGATTTTGACACATAATTGGAGAGGAGAAGCCGCAAACTTCTTTGTCTTCTTTCCTCCTTCAATGACTTGTTCCAAAGTGTTCCTGAGACTGAACAGTTGCCAAGGTGTCGCTACCTTGATAACACAAACCCATGTCTATGCTTCCTTTCTTCTCTACCTCAATTTCCCTTTTCTTCCCCATTCTTGGTTTTGGAGAATGTACATTTTCTAGTAAGGTGCCTACATAGTATCTGTGTTGGATAATTTTATCAGGCACTATGACTACGCTACAGTGTTCAGCAGATCGGGAAAACACTAGTATAGATATTGCTGTAAAGATATTTCATAAATGCAATACAGCATTTTCCATCAGTTTGCATTATAGATTGGACATGAAATACCCCAGCAATCGCTATGCTGAAGCCTTGGTGTTTAGTGAGTCAGTGTTCAGGCTGGGTAGGAGGGCTCTATCTTTATCAGTGGATTAATCCATGAATAGTTTCATAGCTGAATTGACTATTTGGCATGGGTGGGGATTGTAGAAGGCTGGGCCAAGTTGAAGGAAGTACGTCTTTTGAACCATTTTCTTGAAGATCTATCGGTCTTGTGTCCAGGCTCTTTTCTGTATTTCCTGGTCACCATGAAGTGAGTAGCTTGTGCTGCCATGCTTTCTTCTATGATGTTCAGCATTTTCGCAGACACAAAAGATTGACCAAGTAATCACAGAGAGAATTTTTTTGGATATCAAATCAAAATAAATATTTTTCATCTTTTAAATTGATTTTTTCTAGGTATTTTTGTCACAGTGATGGAAAAGCTAACTAACACAATTTAAGCAGGCCATATCTTTGATAATGTGGCTAGATTTTAGATAATCACATGAAAACCTTGAAGACCCAAACCTGAGGTTTACTGGAGAAGAGAAGCTCTTCAAGACTGAGTTTCCTATCTGTCAGGCTATGCCATGAACTTTGAACTTGCCAGTCCCACAATCATGTGAGCCAATTTGTTAAAATTCCTTATAGGGCTTATATCTATCTTTATCACCATTTAAGTACTCACTGATCTGTGTAGATGCTTCTATTCCAGGCTCTACTTTGTTTTATAGGGAATACTGAATAGGCCCAAATGGCCTTATTGGTACCTCCAGAACTTCACCATTTAGAAGATATCAGGTACATTAAAGAGCATCTGGAATTTTCCTTCCTGTTTTATGGGTAAGGAAATAGATGGTCAGAATTTTTCATTCTTGGACATAACCCCCTAAGAGCCTAGGCTTCGTGACTCCAATTATCTGCCTCTCCTACATGGTCATTGTCATGTCTGTATTACCCCATGCGAAAGTGACTTTGCCCCAGAAGAAGGTGTTTTGCTCGGATATGGATGAGAAAAAGCTAGTTGGGGCCTCTCCTAGGTATGAAAGCACTTGCTCTTTTTTTATGGGACATTACATGAATGCTTATCAGAGGCTTTCAGTAGTATGGTCTCTGCACTCTTGGAGCTGACAAGAAACAGGAAGATGATTAAGCCTTGTCTTTTTGGTTTTTAAATCCCCTATATGGTTAGGGTTTCTCTTTAGTGTGTTTTTTCATGTTTCTTCCCACTCTTCACATATGTTATTTAAATTAATTTGTTTACTATGCAACAGTCATTTTTCTATTTAACTAAAAATGTTAAAGTCCCAACGCATGTGGCAATAAGGGGAGTTTATCATGCTAACCTTATTTATGTATTAGATGATAAACCTGTGGTTCCTAGTATAAAAATAAATCTACTACCCCAGTTAGCTCTCTATCACTATGGCCAAATGCCTGAGAAAATCAGTCTATAAGAAGGAAAAGGTTTGTTCTGAGTCATAGTCTCTAGTTGGTCAACTCTGTTGCTTTGGGGCCTGTGGGGAGGCATAAGGGAACCCAAGCAGGGGAAAGAAGGGGCTATGTCTGGTGGTGAAAACGAAGAGAGAAAGAGGAACTTGTGGCCCTAGTGTTCCCTGCCAGTGTGTGCTCCTGTAACCCAACTTCCTTGTAAAACCTAATTTCTGAAGGTTCTACTACATCGGAGCAGCATGAGCCAAGAAGCTTTGGGAGTCATTCAAGTCAACCTGTTGTAGTCTCTGCTGCTTTCTCTTGCTCTTTGGTGCAAGCCACAGGGATATCTTCCTCAGTAACTCCAGGCAGCCTCCTACCTGGCTTCACTCTTGTTCCTCATGAAGTCCATACTCTACAGAGAAGTCAGAGTCATTTCTGAACATGCAAATTTTGCTGTATTGTGGTGGCTTCCCATATATTTACAACAACATGGTAACATTTTATTGTGACCTTGTGTGATTTATTGTGCTTATCTTCCAGGCTCTACTTTTTTGCTTCTGCAGTGCTGTGCTCCAGTCATATTGATGCCACTGTCTTTGGACCTTTGCACTGTTCTTTCCTCCATCTGGAATTACACACACACACACACACACACACACACACACACACACTTCCAAGAAGCAATTCCTTGATGATCCCACTTTAAGCACTCTCTTATCTTTTTATTCTATTTTCCATTATCATTATCTATGATTACCCAACATAAATAAGTAAATAATACCTTTAGTCATCCTCCCTATAAAGCGCAAGCTCCATCAGCCAGACCCTTTTAGGCCATTCCATCAGCTACAGTCACTGTAATTGCTCATTAGTAGTATGGGAGTGCTTTTGTTCATTCGAGAGAGGGTAGTCATTAATCATACCTTGAGTGCAATTGTTCTTTTCATGGTGTGTGTGGGGTTCCCACTTTGATGCCTGTATCTCTGGCAAGAAGATTACCAGGAAATTGCACAGACAAAATCTTTGCCCTCATGGAGCATATAGTCTATTATAGCTGGTTTTTGGGGAGACATCAGGAAGTGAAGCAAACATACATCACATGGCATAAAAGCTGTAGAGTAAGACAGGACAAAATAAAGGGTTTTTTTTGAGCATCAAGAGTGGGATGGCACTTGGGAATTGTTGAGGGAATTGAAATAGGGAGGCTGGGAGGGGCTAGAAGAGTTAGGGAAGCAGGGATCCTGTTAAAATTAGCAGGCTTTTCTGGACCATATGATGACTTGGGTTCAATGAGTAGAAAACTACTAGCAGATCCACAGTGATGCAGCGTGTGTGATGCAAACAGAATTTTTCTGTTCATTGTTGTGAGAGTCGTCATACAGATGGCAGCAATGAAAACAGGGAGGTACTTAAGCTACCTAGTGACCAAGGCAGGAACAGTGGAGTCAAGCTGCCTTTTCAGACAAAGCACACAGGACCTGGAATTGAGTGGAATATGGGGTTACCTTCCCTCTATTAGCAGAGTGATTCCTAGCTTAGGATATAGGCATTGAAAGAATGGAGTTGTTAATTAAAAAGAAGTCGTACATGCAAGTAACATTATACAGATTGAGCAAGTTGTATTTATGTATTTAGAAACACACACACACAGAGAGACACACAGACACACACAGACACATACAGACACACACAGACACACACAGACACACAGAGACACACACAGACACATACAGACACATACAGACACACACACAGACACATACAGACACACACAGACACATACAGACACACACAGACACACAAAGACACACACAGACACATACAGACACACACACAGACACACACACCCTCCCATACACCACCACCACTGCTAACAACAGCAACAGCAAAACAACAAAAAGTAACATCAGTGAAAGAAACAGAAGCCATAAGTTTTAAATAGTATATAGGAGAGCTTGGAGGGAGGAAAGGAAAGGGGAAATTGCATAATTATATAATAATCTTAAAAATGTACTATTTAAAAAACTAAAAATTAAAGAAATCAGAAAATCAAGCTTGTTCATATAATCCCAGAAACAAACAAAACCCTAGATATAAACTTACCCAAAAATGTTAAAAACCTGCACATTGAAAAACTATAAACCAGTAAAGGCTGAAGCTGGAGAAGGTGGCAACACCTCCTACACTCACAGATTAGCAGAATTAATACTGCTGAAATGCCCACATTACTAAAAGTCATATAAAGGTTGAGTTCATTTCCTATCAAAATCCCAATGACATTCACAGAAGTAGAAATTACAATGGAAGATCAAAAAATTATAAATAGTTAAAGCAACATTGAGAAAAAGAAAAAGAGCAATGCTGGAGAAGTCGAAGAACCTGGCTTCAAACTGCATCACAGAGCCATAGTAACAAAGCCAGTGGGATACTAGTGCAAAACAGTCACACAGACCAGTACAATCAAAAAGAAGACCCAGGCAGAAGCCCAAGCAGCTATGACCTTGGAAAAGAAATAGGTAATTGGAAAGGAACTTTAACAAAGTTGTCGGGAAGACAGGATATCCACATCACAGGACCACAGGATCCTATCTCTTGCTCTGCACAAAATCAACTAAAGATAGATTAAATTAGGATAAGAACTGAAACTTCAAAACTGCTACAAGGAAACAGGCAATTTAATATAGAAGTATGGATAATAAAATTCTGTACAGGATTCTAAGAGCCATGGGGGAAAAAAAAGCAAGAATCGATGAATGGGAGACGCCTCAGTCAGTAAAATGCCTGCAATGGAAGCATGAGGACCTGAATTCAGATTCTCCGAGCCCATGAAAGGGGCCAGGCATGGCAGTGCATCCTGTGGCCTGTGTCCCAATGAGCCTGGGTTGTCTCATTTAACATTATGGGCCCAGTGCCATCTGTTTTCCAGAAAATGACACAGTCTCATCTGTCCATACGGATAATAAACTTCATATGCATTTTCTTTATCATTCATCTATTAATGGACTCTTAGACTGACTCCCTAACTTAGCCATTGTCAAGAGCACAATAACCAACACAGGATTGATGAGTGCTCCCGTACTGTTCTGACTGAGTTCTCTTGAGCACACTCAAAGGAATGGTATTGCTAAGTTGCATGGTGGGTAAGATTTAGTTTTCAGGAACCTCAACACTGACTTCCATGACCAGCCATACACAAGAGTTCTTTTTCCCCCAGGACACCTTCGCCATCTTTGTCTGTTTCTTTTTTGCTTGATGGTAGACATTCTGCCTGAAGTGAGATGGATCCTCAGTGTAATTTTGATTTGCATTTCCCTAATGGCTAATAATGTTAAAATTTTCATATATTTATTGGCCATTTGTACTTTTTAAAATTTCTTTTATTTTGTGTATGTTATGATGTTGAGTGTGTGTGTGTGTGTGTGTGTGTGTGTGTGCAGGCACATGTGGAAGCCCAGGTTGACACTAGGTGTTGTTCCTCAATAGCTCTCCACTTTTAATATTTTGTGTCAGGGTCTCTCATTGAACCTGAAACTAAATGGATCTGCTATTCCAGCTATCAATGACTCCAGGCAGCCTCCTAGCTGGCTTCACTCTTGTTCCTCATGAAGTCCATACTCTACAGAGAAGTCGGAGAGTTGAAGGCCAGTAGGGCCATACAGTGAAACCCTGTCTAAAAAGAAAAGAAATGCATATTATTGTTTCCTTAGTTACTGTTCATTACTGCGAAGAGATACCATGATCAAGGGAATCTTATAAAAGAAAGCATATATTAAGGGGTTGCCTACAGCTTTAGAGGGTTAGTCTGCTCTCATATGGTGAGGAGGATGGTGACAGGCAGGCAGGTATGGTGATGGAAAAGGAGCTGAGAGTTTGACATCCCTGACAGGCAGAGAGAGGGAGAGGGACAGAGATAAACAGAGACAGAGACACAGAGATAGACAGAAAAGCAGAGACAGAGAAACACTTGACCTGGTGTGGGCTTTTGAAATCTCAAAGCCCGCCCACAGTGACACACCTCCTCCAACAAGGCCACACTGCCTAACCCTTCATAGTCAGTTCACCAACTGGGGACTGAGCATGGGAATACGTGAACCTTTGGGGGGCATTCTCTTCAAGACAGCACAGCTGTGTTCTCACAAGCATCCAGTTTCACAAAAGCCAGGGAGAGGGAAGAGAAGGCAGCATGAAACGGGAAACACAAAGCATTTGCCTATAACCCACAAAAGCCCCAAGGATTTGTTCCTCCCTGGTGTCTACAAAGCAGCAGGAGAAGACACTCTGTGCTATTCCGAACTCATAGAAGAATGCTACTGCTGTCTGCGGCTGCCAGGAACATATGGAGGACATTCTTTGGGTTTAAGATGCAAACACTGAGCATACGCCTTCCCTCCTAGAATCTCTGCATGTGAGCAGCAAGCCTTGCGGAAGGAAAGCCCGTGAGAGTACTTCACTTGGGGGAGGGGATAGTGAATGCCCCCCACGCCCAGCCGGGGGAGTATGCCTTCCCAATGTGTGAAAGACAAGAAAAGAGAGTGGCAAGCTTGGGCTCCTTTTGGATGTGTCTTAGGGTTTGAAAGTGAATGATATAAATGTCTAATTGGAGAGGAACATAGCTCGCACATTGAATCTTGCTGGGGGCTGGGATCACAGGGCTCCTTATCGCTCCCGCTCCCTCCACTTCCCTGTTGCTTCTCCTATTCCTTTCTGGCAGTCCTGCCAGGCACCACAGGCGAGTGGCCGAGCCTCCATTTGCTTAGGGCTGTCTTTGATGCAGAGGTGACCTGAGGACCCAAGCAGCGGTTCAGTTTCTCTTGTGTTCTACGGGGAAAAGGCACCAGTTCAAATGTTGTCCAGAATCACAATTAGAATTTCGGCCCCGGTCAGTTTATCTGTGGGAATCTCCCTAGAAGATGTACAGGCACTTACAGAAAGTACCCACCCATCACCTCCAGCCTTTCTTCCAGAGATGTGTGAGTTTAAAAGCAAATGAGCCACATCTTGATGAATTCATGGGAGTTTCCCTCCTTTCATGTCGGAGGAATTAGCAGTGTATTTAGTGGGGATCTTTAAGAGCAAATGGCTGCGTGTCCAGCGGCTGTTTGTGATTCCCCGTCTGTAGGGATAAAACACTGGAGCTCAGGAGAGGTGCTAAAGACACATCCAAGGACATAGCTCTAAGCGGAAAAAGTGTTTGGCTTTCTCCGCTGCCCCATGATTTCGACTAATTAATGTCAAGAACACATCACAGTTTGGGGGAAAAAAATGACAGTTAATATCAGAGAGTTCACACTGGTTAAGGGCTTTCAGCCCAAACAGCAGACAACATCACTTAGATTTAAGTATAAAAACCTTCCCCTTCCTTCACAGGGTAGACTTGGCTTCATGTTTAATCAGTGCTCAAGCCCGTAAGGAAGAATGTGGGATTTTCTTGTAGGGAGTTGACGCTTTTTAATTCAGGCAGGAGCTATCTCAATAATATTCAGTAAAGTCACTGACGGCCCCAGTCCCTACTCCGAAGTCTGGGGCTTCCCCGGACAAAGCTGTGTCCAGAACAAATTCCAGGTTGGTTCAAAAATCAATTAACATTGTGAAAGTAAAAGGAAAAGCTTATGCTGGCGGAGTGAGGTCCCTCAAGGAAGAGAGTAGTGTCGTGTGAGTTCCCACAGTCCAGCCCTGGTGTCTGGAGAGGCCACGGAAAAATAAAAATAAAAAAAAGAAGAAAGAACCAGACTGAAGTAGCCAGAGGCGGTGGGCCCAGCTTTGTGACACACTGGGGACCTATCCCCTGCCAGCAGGCTTCAGGGCTGCAGTAAGATCTTCCCTCCTCCATATACGCATAGACCCTCCCTCTGGAACCACAGAGGACACTCCATGTAGGGAACTAGAAGAGAGGCAAATGCTGGTTTGCTCTGTGGTGGCAAGGACGGACCACTCTTACAGAGCAATGTCTACCTTGTGACACCCACAAGCCTGCTCCAGGTTCTGTGGGGCTCATCTTAGCTCTAGTAAGCTTTCCCTTAACACACCCTCCGCCCTGCCCCCGCAGGCTCATGGATGCTCCAGGGGCCCAGCCACNTCCATGGAGAGGATGAGTCGATCCCTGCTGGGAAGCCAAGCTCTGAATCCTTTCTCCTATAGCCTCATTCTCTGGGCCTTCTGTGCAGATTATATCTTAATTTTAAAGTAATAAGCAAAGTCATAGTAGCTAATGCTGCCAAACTGTAGAGAGTCGAGAGGACCAGTGCCCTATGTGGCTAATAATTAGTGGCACCAAGAAATCCAGTAGGCTAAGACAACAGACGTCCAGGATGGTCCCTGAGATCTGTACAAAGGCATTCATTATTAGGCAGAGGTTCTCACACTAGGTGTCATCAAGATTCAAAGGTATGAACTACCTCGAAGGGGGCTCACTGTTGAGGACACACCATGACTTTGTAGTGCAGCACATACACACCTGGATTCCCTCCCATAAACCTCCTTCTAGATTCCCTTTAACTGGTGGCAAGGGTTCAAACGACTCCCCAACACACACACACTGATGGGGATCCAAGCTGGGCCCCCCACATGCCAGGCAAGTGCTCTATCACAGCTACCCTCAAAACTTCCAAGTGTCTTCTTATACTGTTTTCTGACAAAGTCTGGGATGAGTGCTTTTTATCCCCCACTAAAACTCTAAGTGCTGCCCCCAAAACCATTTAACAATTACCTTATTAATTGGAAGATTTAGGTTTAGTTAATTGGGCTCCAGTATTTCTCCATGCCCTTCTCAATTAACCCAGTTTCATTTGGAAGCAGGGGAAATCCCCAGTGTAAGTAACCCCTGCTAGTACAGCCTTCCTATCCTGCAGGCACACATCTCTTTCCTTAATGCTTTCCTAATGAAATAAAGCAAAGAAACCACAGTGGGGGTGGTCCACCAGTCTCTGAGACAGTGTGGTCACCCACTCACTGCAAGGGCCAATGACAACCATAAACTGCCCCTATCTGAGTGATCCCGGCGCTACAGAGGCAGTTCCTTCCAAAATCTCCAGACTTACATGATGGGAGGCAAGAGCAGCTAAGTAGGCATCAGCCTCCGGCAGGCTTGGCAGAAGGCTTCTAAGTAGCTGCATTCCCTTTCCCTCCCTCCACTGTCATTCTGTTCAATTGCTAATTTTCCTTCTAATTTTTCAGTGTTTTGTTTTTTTTTAACCTACTTTCTGGTTTGGTTTTCAGTTCACATGTCTGATACACACATGTCGTGGGCATGGTCCTCTGCTTTATCTATTCCTTTATGCTTGCCTAGGCTTATTTTCACCTTGTAGCATTTCCCCCCCAACTCTCCAGCCACCTGTAACTGTGGGAAAATCATTTCTAGAGCCATAGGATCTCAGACATTTTGAGGGTAGAGAGGTTTTTCTAAAATATTTACTTTTTGGTGGTTGTTTGTGTTGATGAATAAGCCAAGCTTATTCACTGGTAGACATGAAGTCATCCATTATGAATTCATGGAGCAGCTAGTAGGTTCCAGTCTGCATTCTAAATGCCAGGAACTACAGATGAAGAAACTGGTGGAGGCAGCTGGCTCTTCCCAACGAGTCCTTCATTCTAGCACGAGGCATAGTGCTTTCTGCTGATTCCCTCCGCAAAACCTCGTAGCCTTACGTGGAACGTTCAACCTCTCTTCTTTTCACATTTTGCCATTAAGTGCTGTGACCACAACCTGAACTCACTTAATGGACTCCAGGTCATGTCTCTAACCCCTTTGTCTTATAACCTTCCTTCCACTGCCTGATTGACACATAAAGTGCAGGGTTCTGCGGGAGGCTGTGGAGTGCTGCGCTGGGCTCCCAGGTACAGGTTTACAGGGCACCTCAAAGATGTCCCATTCACTTGGCATTGGTAGTGTGGTGGTTGGGTTTGGAGGAATCAGAATTCTTGTCAGGATTTTTTTTAAGGACTATTTGTTATTCTAGTTCATGCCTGAATTAATAGCAGGTGTTTAGTGATAACATCTGATTTGAGTAGAATAATTGGAATGGTCTCTTACTATTTTCTTTCTTTTTATCTTTTATATTTCTGTTTATATTTTCTTTTTTGTAAAAGTAGGTGACATGGTGCTTTGTCTGCATATGTTTTTATGCACATTTTAGTATGTATATTATCACTGTATCAAACTAAGTGATACAACTAACTTTTCTGCAGTGAGAATCACTTAAAAATCTGCTTTGATACCAAGTTTTTATTATACAATATATCACTAAGTATAATCTCTGTTGTTTTTTAAGATTTATTTTTATTGTATGCATATAGGTGTTTTGCCTCCATGTATATCTGCATACCTAGTTCAGGCAATGCTATAAGAGGCCAGAAGGGAGTGTTGTGTGCTCTCAAACTGGGGTTAAAGATGGTTGTGCACCAACAGGTGCATGCTGGAATTGAATCTGAGTCCTCTAGAAGAAGCTACTGGAACCCTTAACTGCTGAGGCATCTCTCTAGCCCTCCGATCCTCATTTTTGACATTGTCTCTATAAACCTATTTATTCTATGTCTTCCCATAAGAACTAGCATGTTCCTTAAAGATGGTAGTCTTTGATGTTTGTTTGTTCCTATTACCTATAGAGATCATCAAGCTTGCTAAAGAGTTTATTAAATATAAAACTGTTTATATCTTTCTAAGTTATAGCAATTTACTTTAACCACATGAAATTTTGCCAGTGCTGATTAAATAGAGGAAAATGGTAGGGAACACTGATGTTATATTTGCATTTCTAATTTCTTTCTGAAGTTGTTTCACCACCTGAAAAATAATTCATAGTGATTTAAACAGTGTTTCATTAGCGTCTCAAATTCAAAGTGAGACCACAGCACCTTATACATGAATTAATAGATGTAAACAAGAGCAGATAGTGTACCTGGAAGATTTTATTTCCCATGAGTAAACTAGCTTCAGTGTAGCCACATAGGGTAGACCTCGAGAGCAGAAGTTCCCTCTGGCAACTGTTAAATGTCTAGTTCCCTGCTCTACATGAAAAGGACACAGGGAACAATTGTATTTGCATTGCCTGATGTTGCCTCCAGAATCGTCAACTTCCCTGTACTGCAAAGAACCATTGTCCCTTTGTGCTATATTGAACCAGGTAATTTAGTCAACAATCAGTGATTTCAATCTGTGGTTATGTTATATGCTTTTCTCTGTGGAAAGGCTCATGGCTCATCATTTAGGAATGAAAGTTACCAGAGGACAGTGCAGAGGACATGATGGCTGCCTGAATTTTGGAGCATCAAATCCTCTGAATGTCATTTAGTCTTTACTGTCTGTGCAATTTCCACAGAATAACATCATGACTGTACCATCCTGAGAGAACTAGTATAATGCCAACTATCTGAGGAATGGATGAATCAAGACCTGAGTCATTTTGTGAAAGTGTCTTGGTGACTCTGTGTGCATTTGGCTTATTTAAAATGCTAATAGAAGGAGGACCTCTGGGTCCTCAACACTTACTTTTATATATCAGCAGAGGTATCAAGGACCATTAAAAGATTTCCAGTATTATCAGTCTTGGGGTGGGTGGGGGAGAGCACAATCCTCATACCATTATTTCTCCCCCTGGTAATGCAACAAGTCTTCTTGTATTAATAACTGCATCATTCAAGCCTCCTTCTGTCCCACAGGAAAGTTTGTTAGCATGTGTTAATTATCAGCCATCTAACTGCGTAGGATTTAACGGCTCTGTTTAGGTAAAGTACAAAAAGGCATTGAGTCAGGACAAGGGAGACAGGCTCACTCCCCCTTCTTCCTTGTTTCTCTTGGTGTCTGTGTTACACAGGGACTCGGCTATTGCAGGAGTGTGGAGATCTCCTTGTTTGTCCCCAAGGGCAAAGTAGCACATATTACTGTTTGTATTTGTAAAATTAGAAACTGCAGTTCAAACCATCAAGGAAAGGGAAGGTCAAGAGAGTAGGCCCACATCTTTTTTGCTTTGTTTTTCCAGGTCTACAGTATATTTGTTCTCAAAAACAAAACAAACCTAGTTTTATATAGAAATTCTGAGCTTGGATCTGGTTTTGTCTGGGGATGAGATGGAACTTCTCCCTGACCTCTGAGCTACTGAGCAAAGCTGCCTGGTAAGGCCAATGAAGCTGCAAACAGAAAAACCCTTCACCCTCCACTGCACACACAAGGGGGCTTTTACTTGGGTAAATATGACGCAGGACGGTTCAGAAGGGTTTCTGGTGAAGAGCTGAGGGGTTGAATCCAGAGGAAAGGTGACTCAGAAGGGAAGCTCTGGATCAGAATGGAATTTATAACATATTCCAGTGTCTCTAGAACTTGCCAGATTGCTGTTCTGAAATTTGAATGCCAGATTTCCATTGTTTTAATTGGTGCTATTAAAAATGAATTAGGACAGAGTCAATATATACATTTGTTCTATGTAATTTGATTGGCTTGCCTTGACACCACCACCATCATCACCATCACGATCAGGATTTATATATGGCCTTTTTATGTCCAGACGTGGTCCCTCTTCCTCTTGTCTAGGCTTTTATCATAAAGGGATTATAGATTTTGTCAGTTTCTTTTTCTACATCTGTTGAGATGATCCTATGGTTTCTGCCCGAAAGTCCATTCATGTGATAGGTTACATTGGTCTCATCCTGCATCTCTTGACTGAAGCTGACTTGATCATGATGGTTAATAATTTTTATTTTTAAAATTCATTTTGCAGGCATTTTATTGAGAATATTTGAAACTATGTTCATTGGGAAGGTTGGTTTATAATTTTCATTTTTGTTATACCTTTAGCTGGTTTAGCTATCAGAGTACTGCTGGCTTTGTAGAAAGAGACTAGAAGCAGTCTTGTTCTATTTTATGGAATAATTTGAGAAGCATTGATTTTAGATTTTCTCTAAAGTTCTGGTAGAATTCTGTATTAAATCCATTTGAACCTAGGATATTTTTTAGTCAGTAAGTTTTATTTTTTCTCTCAATATTGTTGCCTGTAATAGATCTATTTAAAAAGTTTAAAGATTTATTTATTTTATTTTTATATATGAGTACTTCACATTTATGTATATATTTGTATAATATGTATGCTTGGCGCCCACAGAAGTCCAAAGAGGGCATCGGAACTGGAGGTGTATTGATGGTTGTGTAAGCCACCAGGTAGGTGCTAGGAACTGAATCTGGGTCCTCTTCAGGAGTAGTAAGCACTCTTAAGCATTAAGTCATCGCTCCAGCTCCTTGCTTCATTTTTATCTCTTCTTATTTTAAATTTGGCAGGTTATATTATGCATTTAGAAGTTAATCTATTTCTTTTAGCTTGTCCAATTTAATGGAGTATAGGTTTTTGAGGTTGGTCCTTAAGACCCTCTGGGCTTCATTGGTCTATGTCTTCCTAATGTGCTTTGATAAATCTGTCTAAGGGTTTGTTAATTTTTACAAAGAACCAAATCTATTTAAATTTCTTTCCTTATTTTTATTTCATTGGTGTGTATATGAGCACATATGCATACATATGTGATATATGTTCATACATGCCAGTTTCCACATGTGGAGGTCAGAGGGCAGCTCTGTGGAGTTTGTTCTTCCTTCCACCTTTGTGTGGGTTCTATGGATTAAAATCAAGTTGTCACATTTTCATGGCAATTGCCTTTCACTGGCTCTGTATAATTGATTTCTGCCTTGTTCTTAATTATTTTCTTCTGTATATTCATTTTGGGTTCATCCATGTTTCTTACATGTATGTTTAGAATGGCAATGTCCTCTTGGTGGATTGTGCCCTTAATCAGTATGTGCAGTGACCTTTGCTGTCTCTTCTGATCTATATTGATTTGAAGTTTACTTTATCAGATATTAGAATAGAGAGTTTCATTTATTTCCTAGTTTGTTCCCTAGAATTAATTTGCAATACCTTTGCCCACACTCTCATTCTAAAGTGATGCCTATCTTGTGTGGTAAAGTGTGTTTCTTGGAGATACAAACGAAAGATCCTGTTTTTGATCTAATCTTCTAGTCTATATCATTTCACTGGATTGTTAAGTTCACTGGTATTTAGTTATTATTGAAATGTTTGAATTCTGTCATTTTGCTGACTTTGTAGCATTTGATATCTTCTTAGTATTTGCTTCTCAATTCTGCCATTTTGCCGACTTTGTAGCATTTGATATAACATTTAAGTTTGTAGCATTTGATGTAGCATTTAATTTATGTTCAGTTATTATTGAAACATGCTCAATTCTGCCATTTTTCTGACTTCGTAGCATTTGATGCTTTCTTAGTATGCCTTTGCTTACCAAATGTCTTAGCACATTGTTTCTTTCTGTCTTTCTTTCTTTTTTTTCCCGTAGTTTCTTGATGCTTTATGGTGGTTTGAATTAGAATGTCCCTCATAGGTTCATATGCTTGAATCCTTGGTCTCCAGTTGGTGGAACTGTTTAGGAAGGATTAGGAGACTTGACACTGTTGGAGGAGGTGTGTCAGTGGGGGTGGGCTTTGAAGTTTCAAAAGACTCACACCATTGCCAGTGTTTTCTCTCTGCCCCTATCTGTGGTTTGAAATGCGAGCTCTTAGCTATTCCTGACACCATGCTTTCATTCCATCCATTGAAATCCTAAGCTCAATTAAACAGTTTATAAGTTGCCTTGGTTATGCCGTTTCCTCATAGAAATAGGAAAAACGTTAAGGAATATTTATCCTTCTTTTCCATTCAAAGTGTTCCCTCTAATATACTCTATAGACTAGCTTAGTGGGAATAAAGTGCTTTAGCTTGTTTTTTTTGAGAATTTTTCTTTTTTCTTCCATTCTTAAAGATAAATTGGCTGGCAACAGTAGTCAGAATTGGTAGTTAAGAGCTTTCAGAACTTGAGGTACATCCTTCCATGCCCTTTGGGCTTCTAGAGTTTCCATTGTAAAAGCCACAGTTTTCACGGTGTGCTGGCCTGATGTATGGCTCAGCTCTCTTGGCTTGCTGCTTCTAAGATGTTTCCTTCTTTCCTTTGACTATTTCATGTTTTTGATGATAAGATGATGTTTAGAATTTTTTTTTCTTGTGTAGTGTTCAGTGTGCTTCTTGTACCTAGTTGGGCATATCTTTATATTTGGGATATTTCTATGATTTTACTTAAAATATTTCTCTGCCTTTGGCATGGGGTTCTTCTCATTCTTTTATACACATGATTCATAAATGAATTCATAAATTTGATATTTACACAGTGTCCCAATAACCTGACATTTTTTTCATATGATAGAAACTTCAGTATCCAAAGATTATGTCTATAATCTATCTGGTTTAATTTGTGTATGATATAAGTTTTGTACTGCAAGGGGAGTGGTCCTGCTTTTCGTCCCACCCAGCTCCTGCACGGCTAGCTTATACCCCGAAATAACNCAGGCCAAGCAGTTTTCTTTATTAACTAACCAATGAAAACAACAGATAGATAGAAGACCCTCCTACATCAAAATTTCAGTAAAAAATGTTCAATATTTTACATATGTCATACAATTAATAAAGTACCATTTATTGAAAACTATCCTTTCCCCATTGAATTACCTTTGCATCTTTTTCTAAAAATGAATTGACCACACATATGTAGCTTTATTTATGGATCCATTGTTTTGATTCTGAGAGCTATTTTTTCCTAGTAATTCCTTTACTTTTCCAACTCAGCCTTAAAATTAACCTGACAATTTCAGTGAATAAACTTTCTAGGACTCTGAATGGAATCATGATAACTCTTTGAAGTAATTTCAGAAAAATGAGGATTATTTACTGGAGTGTGAGTGTGGTATATGTTTGTGTGGTATATTTTAAAAGCTAATAAAATGGCAGCTCATAGCTCACTCACATAAGAGTCATGGAGCTAAATAAATACTTTCTCCATGGGGGCTTATCAGTGCTTACACCAACACTTAATATCAGTATTTCTCTTCTTTGGTGTTTTATAAGTTGAGGCCATGATCTCTTGATCTTCCCTTTGAAAGATTGATGGCTACTAGCTGCTGGAGGTTCAAATCTAAGGTTAAACATAGCACCCTTTCACAGGGACTTTGGGTCCTTGTCCTTCTGTATAGCCATGACTGTGGAATTTGTGTTGTCTCAGAGCCAAGAAACATTGCTCTGGGGGACAATGATTGGAAATTCATGACATTTTAGAAGTTAGAAAAAATTCAATTTCAAGAAATTTCAGAGCTGAATGGTAGGATGGTATACATTAAAATGTCTAGTGATTATTAACAATTTGTTATGAATAATTATATACAGTAAATTGCTTATTAATTTGTTAGTTTAAATATACTCACATGGTGGGACAGATGACTACTGGAACAAACTGATCATAGAATAAGAAAGAAATTAACATAGTGATTAGATAATTATTATATCATTATTTTTCACCTTTAAATATGTGGTTCATGTAGAAACCATATAAAGGATCTAAATATCTAAGTTTATTTATTTAAAAAGTCATCAAACTATTGAACATGCAGTTTGTTTTGTACTTTTGGGATGGAATCTATGTCACAATTTTTTTTTTATTTTTAACTAAAAAATGATTTACCTACCAAATTAATTTTGTTATCTATTAAATATTCCAATATTCTGGGAGCTGGAGGCACCTAAGTTTCCATTTCCTTTTGGATGCTTCTGTGTGGGCTTAGGAACATTGCTCTTGTATTCCTGTGGTTCCATTTTTTTTCCTTGTGAATAGAAAGGTATCATGATTTCTTGAGTGTGCCTTAGAGGAAGGAGTGGGCCTTCATTTCACATTTCTGTTTAATGACATTCTTTCTGTCCTTTAAAGTTGCCAGAATTATGTCCACCAGCTAAATGAATTTGGCCCATATTCAAGAGTCAGGGCCTATTTGGTGTTAGTGCCATGCTGTGGCCAAGGCCCCTTTGTACCAAGTTGCCTGCCAAGGTTAGCCACACTCAGCTATTCTTCTGATTTCACTGCTAATGCAGACAGAGCCTGGCTCTCACCTTTTCCTCTAAGTGGAGTTCACACCAAAGAGGAAGGACACCACATCAATCAAGGTGCTTAGCAACAGGGATTCTCGCTCCTCCTACATGCCTTTTTTCTTATTGATTTATTTAACCATTCATTTGTTTATTGCTTTTATTGAGCTATACATTTTTCTCTGCTCCCCTCCCTTTCTCTCCCTCCCCTTTAACCCTCTCCCATGGTCCCCATGCTCCCAAACTACTTAGGAGATCTTGTCTTTTTCTATTTCTCATGGAGATTAGATCCATGTATGTCTCTCTTAGGGTCCTCTTTGTTGTCTAGGTTCTCTGGGATTGTGAATTTTCGGCTATCTTTTCTTGGCTTTATGTCTAAAAGCCACTTATAAGTGAGTACATATGATATATGTCTTTCTGGGTCTAGGTTGTCTTACTCAATATGATGTTTTCTAGATCTGTCCATTTGCCTGCAAACTTCAAGATGTCATTTTTTTCTGCTGTGTGGTACTCCATTGTGTAAATGTACCACATCTTCTTTATCTATTCTTTGGTCAAGTGGCCATTTAAGTTGTTTCCAGGTTCTGGCTATGACAGCAATGCTGCTATGAACATAGTTGAGCACATGTCCTTGTGGTATAATTGAAGATTCTTTGGGTATATATCCAAAAGAGGTATTGCTGGGTCTTGAGGTAGGCTGTTTTCTAATTTTCTGAGTAATTGCCAAACTGATTTCAAAAGTGGCTATCCAAACTTGACTCCCACCAGCAATGGAGGAATGTTCCCTTTATCCCACATCTTCTCCAGCATAAGCTGTCATCAGTGTTTTTGATCTTGGCCATTCTAACAGGTATAAGAAAGAATTTCAGAGTTGTTTTGATTTGCATTTCTCTGATGGCTAAGGATGTTGAGCA
>LOEQ01004932.1:0-10158 GCA_001685075.1 Bramus lutescens | reverse complement strand
AACAAAAAGGATAAACAACCGTTCCTGAGTGGCATTAGACTGGGCAACTGGTCCCTTGGGTTAGGGTTGCACAGGGGCCACAGAGTTAGAACTTCTTAGGTATTTTGTTTATTGTTTAGAGGGGAAACAGGGGCTCTGGGGCCTAATACTTCCAAAGCATCTTTGTTCGTATCCTGGCTCAGAGGTTCTGGAGGGACCTGGAGCATATGTTCTGTATTGATTCACATTTACATACTTTTCTGCATCCATTATCTCACCTCATTAGGGTTTGGAAGGGGAAGTGGACCCGAGTGTGTCAACAGCATGTGCTTTCCTGAACCCTGTGGAGAATTGTCCCACACGGTAAATGAAACAGTTGCAAGGGCTGGCCAGGAACCTGCAGGGGCGCGGGCATCTCCGGGCTTAGGCCCAGCAATGCCTGGCCGTTTTCAGAGGGTCCAGCTGTGCCAAGTCACATGTCTCCATAAGGGAGCATCCCAGGCCAGGCGGCTCTGTGATTGATGAGCCTGCCCGAACTCCAAGAGCCTCACAGGGCTTTGGTTCCCCACATGCCTGCCCTCCTTGCAACATGAAGCAAATGGTTAAAGTAAATCATATCCTTCCTTCTTTGCTAGGGGGAAAGGCTAAAATTGGCTGTCCTTTGAAAGAGGGGATGGTCAGTAAACTATCATTTATTTCTTAATGAAAACAACACAGCGGGACCTCTGTGGTCAAGGCTGATCAAGAAGTGTCTGGCATGGTGTGGTGAGGGATGAGTGAGACCCGACTTGCTTGAGTTACCTTCAGGCAAGTCTCAGATCTATGCACATTAATATGCTGAATTACTACCATACAGATAGGAAAGTGGCCCAGGTTTCACTTCGTATCACCCAGCAGCCCTGCTGAGGACTGTCTCAAACATCTGTAGCCAATGGATCCTCAGGGGCCTCCTTCTCGTTTCTCCCCTGAGATGTCTTTTCACCTCCTCAGTGAACTTGACTCTGTCACTCATGCGTCCAGATGACTCCTCTGTTTCTTCAGTTTCTTCATCTGTTAAGAAGGTGGCATTGTGCTGACCGGGTTGAGACATGAGGGTACTGTACAGCAAGATGACCCAATATTAACTGCCATGTACCTTATGGTGATAGAGTGTCACGTGAAGTAGAATGGTGTAATTTTAACACGAATAAAGCTATTTTTTCCCTTGACTCTAAAAAGCTTATCTTTTTTTCTTTGAGTCTTTTTTTTTTAATATAGTCTTTTCTCATTCCAAACAGCTATCCTGGTTCCTACTCCCTCCTTCCCTCCTCCCAAGCCCATCCACTATCCATCCACTCCCCAGAAAAGGCAAGATCCCCCATGGGGGGGTCAACAAAGTATGTTGACTAACTCTAACTGGGGCTGGGAGCATTGCTGAGTGGGAGAATGTCCTCCACATGCTCAAAGTGGAGAAGGCTTGGTCTCTAGAAGTTGGCACTACATCACTTTGAGGCAGGACCAAGGTCCTCTCCCACATATCTAGGCTGAGCAAGGTATCCCTCCAAAGAGAATGTGCTCCAAGATGCCCGATCAAGCACTAGGGATTATTGATTACCCATTGATTTGTTAATCTGATAGTTCTGGGGTGGCGGCCGACAAGGCATGGTGAGACCAAATGTCCTATGGAACAAGAGAGAAATGGTTGGTGTTTTTTTTCCGAGCATGTCCGAAGCATAGGAATTAAGCAAATTCAGTAATTACTGAGGAAGTCTGTGAAACAAGCATTTGGTGCTTGTTTCTCCCTTCATGCAGTAGCTCTCTTATCAACCTGCCTCTCTGGGTGTAAAGAAAGCAGAGGGAAATTCCAGGCAGGATGTAAGGGAGTGGCAGAGAAAATCCACGGTGAAAGGTTAAATCATCCAACCACGGTGCTGTGGCATGACTCAGGACGTGGGAACATCACTTTATCAGTTCGAAGTTGCCAGGACTTTCCCCCCAGTGTTCTGAGAAAGGCTTCTCAGGGGTTTTTGTTCATCAGCTCTGAATTAAGTGGCTCACAGTGCTATTTGCATTAGGGAAACTTGAAAAGGGCTCATTAGGCCCTGGAACATGCAGTACAGAGAGGGGAGTGGATTAGAAAGGGAAATCAGGCCTCAGGACCACAGTTCACCCTCATGGAAAGGAGCATTCTGCCAACCATTCCCATGTGCTCTCCTTTCAAACATCCCCTCATTACCATTTGAAAACTTGTGCTTGTTCAGCTGCTCTTGGAGTCTGCAGCTTGGCAGAGCAAAGGGACAGGATTAGCCCTATGTCCTAGTTCGAGGGCAAGGCATGTTGGGTCGCTGACAACTCAGAACCTGGGAGTGTTGACAGGGGTAGGCCCTGCTTATGGAATCTGGAAGCTCTTAACACAAGGCCTTCAATGGGGAAGGTGTTTGGCAACGATGGTGCCAGGTGGTGGCTGAGAATCAGGACCAGCCTGGTCGTGGCAGCTGTTCCCCGACAGAAGGATCATTCTGCCATCGTTCTAAAAGAAGACTGTGAAAGGCCACTTATATGCAGAGCACCCTGACCCAGATATACAGGCTGTTTTCAGAGTTTGTACTCAAGTTCTAGACAGGGCAGCTGGCTGAACAAAAGCCATTTGGGCCTCCTGCTGAAATCTGAAGGCTGCAGAAGCCCCTAGTTCAGAGCCATGTAGGAGCTTGGGCTTTGGCTCGTTATTCATGAAGTAGAGGAAGGGTTGTAGTGCACTGTCAGGCTGGTTCAGTCGGGCTATACTGGGAGGCTGATAGTTACAGTTCAAATCCCTGTAGGCTAGCCCTGGCAATTTAGTGATGACATCAGGAATTGGGAATGCCTGAACTGCAAGGATGGAGATTTCAGTATATGACATTAACAAGGATTTGGAAGATAGAGACCAAGATTTCGGGGATAATATGGTCCCATTGACTATTTGATGACATTCAGTGACGGACAAAGCAGAGGAAGTATCACCATTAAAGTGGGTTTCTGTACTTTAAACACTCTTTAAAGTAAGATACAGAAGGCTCCAAGACCAAGCTTTCCTTATTCCAGTCTTGGTCATTTCCCTGTGTTTACTAGCAGGAGACTACATTTTAAAGTCACAATTACATACAGCACAACTGGTGGGTTCAAAAGGGACTTAACTTAGGCATCCATGACATGTTTCTAATGGGTAGGATGTGGTTTTCACAAGTGCCGTTGCTTTGAGGAGGTAGAATCAGTGTGCACAGTATCCAAAGACAGCTATCACTGGGGAAGAGGTTAAAGCAGGAGCCGAGGTAGGTGTGGCACATAGGTGACAGAAATAAAAGGAATTTTCAGGGGATAACAGGGAACCCAGAGCCAGTGGACAAGTGAGTCTTGTTTAAGAAGTTTTGGAGTTCTTAACAGCATCTTGTACATGAAAATAACAAATACCCCAGATCAACTCCCTGAATGATACCCACACCAACACTTGGACAGTATATAGCCTTTGGGACTTGCTGCCAGTAACTAACATGACCTATGAGTAATATTGAACTCACAGTGATTTTAATAATCCCTGAAGAATTCTCTGGACCAAAGGTAGCATGTCATTCTCCTGTCAAGAATATAGGTTCCTGTTAGGTTGCTATGCTAGTCTTTGGATTATATTCAAGGCACAACGTTTAGTGGTACACTTCTCTTTATAATTAGCTGGGTGATTAGTGAAATTGATTGGTGATTTTGTTCCTTCAATTTAATGCACATTCACAGGGAGTCTGAAGGTGACACACTGCTTAGTGAGAAGAGGCGCATTTGCAGTTGGGTCATAACATTTCCACAAAATGAAGAGAAATGGAAATATTCTCCAGAGATTATCATCAATTATGGCTGTATAAATATGCCATGAAATTACAATGGCTGGTCTATTTATGCGGAGGGATGTTTGTGACAACAGCGGCTCTTTGAAAGTGCAGTGATCTAGAGAAGGGTCGGTGCCTCCCATTTCTAAACATTGATCTAAAATAAGATTCTAGAGGACAAAAGAAGATCTGAGTGACACCGTTTTAGATAGTTGACTTGTCAAAGGGGCGTATATGTGTGTGTGCATCAATATATGTATCTATATATGTTCCCATACACACACATATATGTACATATATTATATGTGTGCGCATCAATACATACATGTTCTTTACTGTCACGAGTTACCCTTATCCTTCCCTTCAAACACACATCCATATATAAAGCTGTTTGCTTAGTAAATGCCAGTCAGACTGTATGTAGCTGATCAGCTAAGTCAAAGCTCTGACTGGGGCTGGAAGCATTGCTGAGTGGGAGAATGTCCTCCACACGCTCAAAGTGGAGAAGGCTTGGTTTCTAGAAGTTGGCACTATTTTGTGAGGAGGTTAAGATGAGGAGCCCCCAGGAGCATGGCACTGAAGGACAAATTCAGTCCTCTGCTCCTTGGTCTCCTTTGCTGCTTTCTGGCATCTGTGAGGTAAGCAGCTTTGCTTCTCCACACCGCTCTGTGTAGAGAGTGGAAGGTGGCCCTATGTTAGTGCTCCTTGCCCTAGCCTTCAGCTTTCCTTGCAGCAAAGGCAGGACAAATGCAGAAGCTGTTGAGCTCCATTTATGAGTCAGTCTTTGGCATTTCATAAGCAGGGGAACCCTGGAAGTTTTTCTTCTAGTCTGGTAGTTCCTGGTTTTAGCATGCAGGCCCCTCAGGTTGTTGCATCGGCATTAATAGCCTCTAAACAGCAAGGGGCACAATGCTAAGGATAGAACTGTGTAAACTGTGAGGCGGTATTTATAAACCATGTTTCTAATGAGTGATTAATATAAAAGATACATTGCCTTAGTTTGATTTCCATTACTGAGATAAAGACCACAACCAAAAGCAACTTGGGAAGGAAAGGTCTTACTTCACGCTGGCCTTGACAATTCTGTGGGGCATTTTCTTAGAATTCATCTTGTGTCAAGTTAACAAAAGAGCAGCAACTAACACATATGTCCTGAACCCAGATAATGCAATAGCAAGGAAAGCTGATGACCTGATTTATAAAGATATAGTTGTTTCAGAAAAGAATACATACCAAAATGTGTACAAAGACATGCTACCACGAATCATAAAACAATGAAAATTGAAACCTCAGTGTGACATGGTTTTGTAAGTTACTTCTACTGTTCACGTGACTAAATACTTATTGGGGATAGCTTAATGGAAGAAGGGTTCATTCTGGCTCATGAATTAAGAAGGTCCAGAATGGTGGGAAATAGATGGTGGCAGAGCTTGTATCTTGATGGTCAGGGAATAGAGAGCGATTGGCCAGGAAGTGGGGTCAGGCTAGAGCCTCCATGGCCCACTGTTAGTGTCCCATATCATCTAGCTAAGCCCTATATTCCAGAGGTTCCACGACGTTTCAGGACAGTACCAAATCACCTTTAGGTTCAGTTGTAAAGCACAAGCTTATAGGGAATGTGTCACACTTAAACCCATAAGAGAAGCTGTTATTAAACGGAGTAAGAACAGCAGCTATTCTATTTTAAACCATTGCTAGGAAGAATGTAAGTAGCATCATTATGGAAACCAATTGGAGGGCTCTCAAAAGATCAAGGCTAGAATCACTGTAGAATTCACAAGTCCACTTCTTAATGTATTTCCAGAGCATGACATTGTCTCAGGACATATTGTCAGTCCCTTGTTTATTGTGGAATTACATACAATAGCTTAGATATGAAGTCAAATGAAGTGTCCGTAGGTTGCTGCATTGGTTTTCTATTACATATACATACTACACATATGCTATATATATTCTATTATATATCTGTGTGGCTATAGTTCATAGTGCATTATATATTTAAACTTTACAAATAGGATAAATTTCAAGTAGTCTCACCACCATGCCTAAAGCAATAACTGTGTAAAGTAGTAGATATATTAACTATCCTGATAGTAGTGATTAATTTAGCATATATTTATCAAAATATCACAGTGTACACTTTATTTACTATTTGTTAATTATATCTTAATTCAGTGGGGGAAAATACCACAATGATAGTGTGGCTGAAGGCCAAAATTCCAGTTATTAGAGAGTAGTTGCTTCATTATTGTTGTATTTCAAGTGTTTCTTGCAATTCACCGTGTGATGTACCATGCAGCATCTCAGCTGACAAGAAGCTTGAAAGACACTGGTTTTGTCAAGTCTGCTTTCTTTGTGTGTGTGTGTGATGACTCCCCAAGCTTGGTGGCTTTAGTTGGAAGACAGACTTGTGGATTCCTTAGGCCATCTCCTCCTAATGTTAGAAATAGTACTTTAGTTTGAAGGAGTTACCTGGGCTGATGGATCCAAAGGTTCTTCTGAGGTTACGGATGTTGGCACCATGATGATTCATGGTCAGGAGCACAGTACGGTAGACAGAAAGGGCAGGAGACTTCCCAGCTCAGTGTTCTCCATTACACAGTTGCGGCTGTTCTTCATTTGTTATTCACAGATCTTACTTTCCTGTAGCACAACTACAGCAGTCTAAGAAAAGCCATTTATGTTAAAGGTGACATTGCTCTCTCTCTTGGAGCACACACTTGCCAAGGAATTCATTAGCCAGACAGGTGTTGATGTCACTGTCAAATTGCAATTGCTATTTTTTTTTGTTTCCACTTATGGGAATAACAAGCTATTAGACATTAATAAGCAGCAAGGAACTTTCTATGACCCCTCTCTAAATATAGGTGACCTGAAAGAAACAGCAGCCATTCTTACAAGGGCAACTTACTATCATGGCATCCTTACCACAAACTTCAAATGGCACAAGTTCACAAGTAACCTGGGATTCATATGCTGAGATTAGTGGAAAACACTTTACTGAATGTGTAAAATCAGTTCAGGAGGCATCTGGGGTCGCTTGTGATAAGAAAAACCATCAAATAACACATGAAGGATTTCAATGTTGCTTTCCCACCACATACAGATGGTTCAGAAGGCAATAAAAATGGGGGGGGGCAAGAGGGTTAAATTAGCATAGAAGCCTGAGTTTATCTGTAGAGGGGTAAGTTTCAGGGCTGCTGTTCAGAGATACTTGACTTTCCTGAGCTACTTATGCAGGCAAAACAAAACAAAACAATAAATCAAAGATATTTCCGTGCTTAAGACAAACTGGAAGTGACAGCCACTGTGGGGAAGACATAAGAAGCATAATTTGGAAGGAAAACTGTTAGTAACTTTAAATGGTGCAAAAACTCCGAGTGAGAAAAATGGTCAGAAACGAAGGGAGACAGCTCATGGTGAAGGGAAGGAGGTCTGAGTACAACACTCCATACATGGGTGAGTCATGGACCCTCCTGGGATTGCTGTCCATGTTTCCTGGATTGTGTTTTATTTCAAGGTGTCCTGTCCATGCCCCACAGACAATACATTAAAACAGGAAGGATAGCTCCACATTTTAGGCTAAGCTAGAACTCATGATTGCCACTAAAAAATGGAGACAGGAAATTTGAAGTTGAAGCAGGGTCAGGACAATGCTCCTTAAGAGTTAGATTGGAAGGCTAAAAGACACAGGGAAAGGACATTTAGGAAGAACAGCTCACCCTGATTCCATCAGGATGTTGTACAGCTGCAGGGTCCTGAGGGTATGGATGATCCTAGGGAGATCAAGCTAGAGTCCCAGGTTAGACTTAAGGGATCTCAGCAATATATTACAGTGTTATGTTGAATGCCTCATTTCCCTTGGTCACTGTATGTAGAGATTTGGAAATGAGCTTGGCAGTCTGAAAAGTTCCCATCAAAACTTCAAGTAGTACTGGAGAAAAATCCAAGGCCTCGGTTCTGTGTTCTGGTTAGACACCAAGCCTGGCTGTTTGGAGGGCCTCTTAGGGAAAAGGAGGGAGGATTCCTTACAATAGACAGTGATTCCAAACATTGACCTTGACTCTTCAGAGATGACTGGACAGTTGGAGTTGCAGAGCATCCCCCAGGGCTTCAGAGAGCTCTTTCTCTGTGAGTCATGGCTGGCTGAGAACAGCTTCTGGTTTTGCTTAGTACTCTGAGCGAGCTTCCTTGAGCTGGGTCTCCATACTTCATTTGGCAGCTGGAGCAATCAAAAGTGTTCTGCAAGTACACTCCGTAGTTATGTAAAGGTTCAAGGAATTAAGATCAATGTCAGAAAACCTGCTTAAGATGGCATTTCAGTGGCCAGATGCCTAGTGGCTGAGTGCATTCATGCTTCATTTGGGTACCTCCTACCTCTATGATCATGGGTATGGAGTGATTTTTGTGGCCCCCTATATCTTAGGTTCTCCATCTGTAGAGTGGATGTAATAACAAAGGCCCATGTTGCTGGATTTTGGAGCTGGTTAAATGAGCTCGTGTTTATGAGATGCTAAACATTGTGCAGAACTGAATCAATGTGACTGCTGTGACTTCTGGTGAGTGATGGGGCTGGGTTGTCTCTGCTGATTCCCCTGAGGCTCTCAGCCCTGAGGTGTACTGACTCATCAGCTAGTAGCCTATGCTTTTGAAATATGGGAAGACAATATTCCCGGGCCCAATAGAAACCAGCAGACTGAAATCCTCAGAAGGAATAAAGAACATGGAAGAAAAGAGGTGGGTGTGGCTACATCTCTATGGTAATGAGATCTTCAAGCATTTCTGAGGCTCTGAACACTGGAATTAAGGCCCCCAATACTGCAATAATATAAGTACCAGGGTAACGATCTTGGAAAACAAAATATGGCAATATTTAGGAACAGCCCAGGGTTTGACTTTGTAAAAGATTGCTGAAATTTCTGTTGTCTGGGTGGTGTTTCCAGAGACTCCTGTTGTGGGGAGGCCACTTGTTGGTTCCTGGCTGCCCTGCCCCAAAATAATCACACAGAAACTGTATTAATTAAATCACTGCTTGGTCCATTAGCCCTAGCTTCTTATTGGCTAACTCTTATATATTAATTTAACCCATTTCTATTAATCTATGTATTTCCATGAGGCTGTGGCTTACTGAGAAAAGTTCTGGTGCCTGTCTCTGGTGGGGCTACATGACTTCTCCTGACTCCATCTCCTTTCTCCCAGCATTCCATTTTGTTATCCATGCCTAGCTGTGTTTCCCTACAGCTCTTCTATAAGCCCAAAGGTGATGTGGGATTTCCCTCTGTAAACTGTGAATATCATTGGTTAATAAAGGAACTGCTTTGGAGCTTATTGGACCTTATTGGTTGATGAATAAAGCTATTTTTGACAATGGCTTAGCAGAGTAAAGCCAGGCAGGAAATCTGAACAGAGATAGCAAGAGAGAGGAGATAAAATCAAAGAGATGCCATGAAACCACCAAAGGAGTAATATGCCATACTGATAAGCAGCAGCCTCATGGTAATATACAGATGAAAAGAAATGGGTTGATTTAGTAGTTAGAGCTAACCAGTAAGAAGTCTAAGACATTGTCCAAACAATGTTGTGATTAATATAGTTTCTGATTATTTGGGTCTGGGTGGCTGGGAAATGAAAGCGCAGTTTCCATTTGCATAAGGTCACCCAATGTGGGGAACAAACCCATGAACCTGGAGATTAAGAGTCTCATGCTCTACCAACTGAGCTAGCCATTTATAGATGGAAGTTTCTGTTCCACCCAGTCCCATATCCATTCAGTTCCAAATAAATACACAGAAGCTTATATTAATTATAAACTGTTTGGCCTATTAGCTCAGGCTTATTATTAACTAGCTCTTACAACTTAAATTAACCCTTAATTCTTGTCTATGTTTACATATGTGGCTTGGTAACTTTTTTCAGTAAGCCATTCTCATATTGCTTCCTCTGTGTCTAACTGGAGACTCACCCTCTGCCTTTTCCTGTTCCCAAAATTGTCCTAGTCTGGTCCCTTCATCTATACTTCCTGCCTGGCTACTGACCAATCAATGTTTTATTAAACTAATACAAGTGATAAATCTTTACAGTGTACAAGAGTATTATCCCACATCACATTGGTGCTGGAATATAACCTAGGAGTAAAGTGCTTATTTAATATATATGATGGCCTTAATGTATATGTTGCAAATCCCAGTATTGAAAACCAAAGCAAAACTCAAAATCTGTCTGTAATAGTATACCAATAAAAATTCCTGAAAATTATAAACTGGAATTTTATTTTTTTATTTTTTATTTTTTTAGATTTATTTATTTATTATTTACACAGTGTTCAGCCTCCATGTATGCCTGCAGG
>LOEQ01004931.1:126953-152366 GCA_001685075.1 Bramus lutescens | reverse complement strand
ATCTTATACAATAAAGGAACTTCTGGCGGCATTACCATCCCTGACTTTAAACTCTATTACAGAGCTACATTAATGAAAACAGCTTGGTCATGGCTTAAAAACAGAGATGTCGACCAATGGAATCCAATAGAAGACCCAGATATTTAACTTTCTTATAAGGTTATATAAAATTGAAGATGCATTTTCTCATTCTGTCTCACTAGAAAACTATAAGCAAGATACATTAATGATTCAAGTTTGTGAGAACATGACAAGCTATTAATATAAAATAAAATATTAAAATATTTATGCTGCAAATATCCTTTGCATTTTCATTTATAGATGTTAATTGTGTAATTAACCTATAAGTGTATATTAACTGATATCCAGTTATGTTATCAATTTTCATAAAAAATTGACAGTATGTAGAATTTCACCATTGTCATTTTTGTACTTGTTTAGCTTAAGAAAATCCAACTTATAATCCAAATACTTCCAATAATCCACTTAAATTATAGCTTGTGCTTAGAAAAAACAAATTCCCAATGCAAACCTAAATCTTACAAATAGCGGCAAATATCCTAGCAATAAACTTTCTTACAAAGAAATGGCCAGTACGAAAATGCCTACTATTAAGGTCTAAAAGTTGAAAGGAATAACACTGTTTTGTTACCTTGGTTACAGAAAAATCTATAAAATATGCTTGCTATTCTCTGATGGGAATTTATGCATGTGTTTATATTGTGTAGGAAGTGGTTATACAGAGAATCCAATGTATACTTATGATCTGTTTTGTTTTGTTATTAAGCAGTTTTCATGTAAAAGCTATTTTCATCAGTTAATTAAAATATACTTACTGAACATTATCCCTCTCTATAAAATCTTCTCTATACATTTCTCAGTGTGCTTTTCAGGTACCCCCAGATGCACAGGCCTTCTGCTTTGGAAGAGGAAATAACTTGGGGTTTTGTGGTTAGCCTGAACTTTCAGAGTGGCTCAGTGCTTTTATCCCCAGCTGTGGACTTGAGAATCACCATGACTGAAACAGAAGAGAAGCAATGTTGGACTCATTTCCTCTTTATGTTCCTTCTTGGTCTTGGAAACAGGCAGAAGTGAGTCATACACAAGGGAGCATGAGACGATGGAAGCGATGGGAAGAAAACAGTCTGACTTTTCAATTTCCCTTTTTCTACTCTTCCTGATTTGCTGGAACAAGAAGAGCTCACAGCGGCATCTCTTACCAAGCAGCTCCATGGAAGGGAAGGCACTGCAAGAGAGTATGATCTGCTGTCTCTGCTTCCATGAAAGTGACACGCTCAACTCAATGGAAGGGAATAGAAAGCTGATCCCATTCCCATTCCATGTATCCTACTGCCTCATCTGTAGTTACAGAAGGCTTTTCAGGGACCTGGTCTATAAAACAGGTCACATAAATGTCTAAGTGTCCTAAAATAATGCCCCCTTTGCTCTTTAGCTCTCAAATTCTGAACCTTACCAAGGCATCATTCTATTATTGACCACCTTATATGAATGTTTTTCCAGCCTTCCTTACAACTACATCTATGGTGTATTCCTGGGCTACTGGATTTGAGCAGAAGAGATGAATGGAACTTCTCTGGGTCATGTCCTTCAAGGAGAAGTTTACACTTTTGTTGGTCTTTCCTTGACTGATGAGAACAAAAGAGTCATAGTGAGAGTTGAGGGTGCTAGATTGGGCCAGGTGGTGGAAGCAATGCACTGAGCATGGCAGAGAAGCAAGAAGAGTCCTGGGTCCCTTGTAGATGTTAAATCTTTCTCCCTAAGCTTGGAATTGGGGAGGAAATTAAATGCTCAGCTAATACACTATTTTGTGTTGGGACTTTGTTATAGCCATGACCCTGGAAAATTTCCTAAGGTTACCAAAAATGAGTTAAAACATTAATGCACTTGAGAAACATGTAGAGTTCGTCATAAAATGTTGTGGGATTCCCCTCTGTATGCTGTGAATACCATTGGTTAATAAAGAAACTGTCTTAGTCCTGCACAGGGCAGAATATAGGTAGTTGGGAAAACTAAACTGAATGCTGGGAGAAAGAAGGCAGAATCAGAGAGAAGTCATGTAGCCCCATTAGAGACAGACACCGGAAATTTACCCCGTAAGCCACAGCCTCGTGATGATACACAGACTAGTGCAGATGGGTTAATTTATGATATGAATTATCCAGAAATACACTTAAACTATTGGCCAAATGGTATTGCAGATAATGCAGATAATACAATTTCTGTGTGAGTATTTCGGGGCTGAGCAGCCCGGAACAAACAAGCGGCCTCTTACTACAATAAAATGTACTTTGGCATATAGTTGATGTGAAACCTTAAGAATGACAGTATGTAGATCTTATTTTCTCATCTGTGATGTATAAATGTTGTCTGTGATCCTCTCAGGTCTTGCTCTTATAGCTGTAACTCTATGAAGCTCATCTTCCCAGGGCAGGAAGTATAAGGGAGGTCTTCATGCAAGGCAGACCCTTGGAATATGCAAAAATTAGGAAATACATTTTCAGTCTAGACTTTGATGTGAAGTTGCTGTGAAACCTTAAAAATGGCTACCATGCATGGTGTCTAGTCCTGGTGGTAGCTATTCTCTATCTTACATTTTCCTTTAACTTGATATTGTCAGTTGTGTGCCATTGATGTGTTGTTTGCTGAAATTTGATATCTTTGCAAATATACTCTTGACCTCTTAGAACGTTGTAGTGGTTTGAATAAAAAATAATCCCCACGGGCGCAGATATTTGAATACTTGGTACCAAATTGGTAGTGCTTTTTGAGGAGGTTCTAGAAACTTTAGGATTTAGAGTCTGCCTTGGTGAATGACATCACTGGGTTTGTGTTGTGTGGCAGGCTTTGGGTATTTTTATCCTTGCCTGATTGCAGTTTGCTTTCTTTATTTTGTGTTTGTGGATTAATATGTTCTCTCTCAGCTTTGTTGGAGCATGCCTCTCATATCTTTATGATCTCTCTCTCTCTCTCTCTCTCTCTCTCTGGAACCATAAGCCAAAAATAAATCCTTTCTTCTCTAAGAAGTAGTTTATCATAGCAATAGACAAACATCTACACAGTGTGAATGAAAAGCCCTTAAGAACCCGACCTTCTATTTTCCCATCTCCTTGTAAAAGATAGATCAAATCTAGTGATATGAAACAACTTCTTTGTGTCTCCCCATTACTAACCACACACATGTAATATAATGACTGTAAAATCATTATGTAGCAGCAAATATGTATTAATGAGCTTACTTATTTACTTCCAAAGTCAGGCATTATAGATTATGGACTTGGAAAATTGTAGTAGTACATTGCTCATTTCATTCATTCCTTAAGAACAGCAGAAAAAACTTTGAAATGAGAATGTGCTAAAGTTGTGCTTCTGTTCAAATGCTCTTGCGTCCTATAAAGAAAAGTGGGCTGTCAGTTGTAGACATTCCTTTTCCCAGGGCGACCAGCTCTTATATTCTATCTTTGCTTTCAAAAATTTAAATACTAATTGAAAAGGAGATTTAATTAGGAGCATAGTTGAGGAATTTTTTTTTCAGGGACATGGGCAATTAATGAATAATTAAACCATTGAAGGCAAGGTCTTGCTCTTCCTCAACAACTATTAGCTGCCTATAAGTGCACAGCACTGGGTGAGGACTCATGAAGCATTGTGCTCTCCGTGATGATGCTGACAGTCGCAATCTTGTGCAGGTCCATACAAGTATTCCCAGCATTCATAAGTGCTAAGGCCATGTCCTGCCTGGAAGTTAGCATTCCATGACCCTATACCCCTTCTTTTAATTTTATAGTCTTCCTATCGCCTTTTCTGGGATGTTCTCTCAACTGTGGAGAAGGTGATATGGATAGCCCATTTTCAGTTTATCCTCACCTATTCCCAGAACATCAACCAGATGTGAGTCTCTGCAGTACGTAACACCCATGGAAAAGAGGAGATTTTCAGACCAAAGCTGATACAGCACCAATCTATGAATATAAACATAAATAACAAATTCGTTGGGTTGCTTCCTTTCTTAAAAGTGAAATGAAAGTAGAAAGGGATGAGTTTGGATGAGAAAGGTGTTCACTGAGAGTGGAAGCAGGAAAAAAGATGATAATGAGGATTGAAGATGATCAAAATTAATTTTGTATGCATACAAAGATGTCATAGTGAAACCAATATTATACATAATTGGTGCATGTAAATAATAAAATACTTTTTCAAAAAATTTGAAGAAATTTATTCCACAATTGAAAAATGGAGCTGTAGAAATTTTAAAAATATTTATTTTTATTTATGTTCAAATGTGTGTCTCTGTGTGTGGGTGACTACAGAGTCCAGTAGATGGCATCAGATTCCCTGAATCTGGAGTTGCAGACAGTTGTGAGCTGCCAGACATGCGTACTGGGAACTAAACTCAGGCCCTCAGAAAGAATAAATAATGTTCTAATCTACTGAGCCATTTCTCTGCCCTCTGTAACATTTTATAGCAGTGACAATATTTCCCTCTATACTACAGAATATTTGCCTTTCAAGCAGATACGTTTAAATGTACAATGAGACTAAGCAGCCGCACAGATGATCTTGATTTAGGGATCATGATTCTGTTACTCTCCCACTGGGCTGCTGTTCCATTTTATATGGTGTAATTATGGGTTTACTCTTGTGTAAAATGTTAATATGTTATTTACTGATGGTGCTTTGGCTAGGCTTATATGAGTCAAGCAGAGAAAGTGTGACCCTCTGGATACACACATCTACTCATTTGAAATATATCGGAGGTAAATAGATTCCCTCTCTTTCCCCCAAACCCCAAGGAAGCTGTTATTCATGCTAGTGGGACTGTATGTATACATTTGTATATTTGTTCTATGTTTGCTATGTGTAGATGTGTGACTGTGAGTTTGTACATATTGAAATTGAAGCTGGGGAGTAGAAAGAAAGAAGACAGTTCTTTCAAGGATTACGAATTCGAGTGCCAATTGATGTTGGAATCATGGCTTTATTTTCTAAGCGTTACTTTTTTTGTCTATTATATTGCCCTCAAAAAAACTGCCTTAAAGTGATTCTTGTAGTAGATACCACTTCCTTTTACATATAGTGAGCAAGATTGCTGTGGTAGGGGGCAAAAGCAAGAGAAATAGAGGACACAGAACCAGAAACAAGAATTTTTGTACACTTGTAGTTGAAGAAATATTCTTTTTAACATGTGGGGAAAGGGGCAGAAGTAATCCAAAAAGGGGAGAATTGGGTTTATTCTTTGACGCAAAACTCTGCACCTAATGTTAATTGTGTCCATTTATTTTAATTAGTCCAGTAGGAGAAGTGAAATGCAAAGCTTGAAAGTTATAAAGTCAGTTTTTACTCTTTTGCACAATATCAAGAGAGGTATGTCTGCTTTAGAGGGGGCAAGTCTACTTTTCCTGAACCATCAATTATTGTCTAGAAGTACTGATACTGTTCTGTTCTCTGAAACACAAGTAGAATCTTTCACCATGTGACAGAAAGCACATCAGCAGTCTGGTTTGTGGTTGTCTGACTTCTCAGATTACTTTGCAATTGTTTTACAAAGCTGAGAGCTGAATAGTCAGCAAGGAACACACATATACATCACATTTGTACTTGCTGAGTTTCTCCTGGTTTGATTTTCATTTCCAGAGGGATGGCAACTGGAATCAGTCTCTGAATACTTGGATTTGGCTGAGAGCTGCAGGTTGTTACAAATACACATAGTTATTTGGGTTGTTTGAGAGTGGTCAGAGTTTTGTTAATTGATTTGCATAAAGAATTAGCTTTGTATGGTGGCAGACTTTATATTCATCTGCTCCTGCCTGCTCCATTCCTATCACAGTGTTCCTCCATTTGAAATGTGGGATCAGCTGCATCTCTTTGGCCTTCTATCGAACCCTGACAACATAATGGGCTTATTCTGTAGTTAATTCACAATGTCTGGTTTGTCTCCAGCAGTTTACCAGATGGATCTCTACACATTCTTCTCTCAAATTCTTTATTAAATATTTATAAGACCAGATTGCAAATGGGCCTAGCTTTGCCCCTGGAGGTATGTAGAGGGATCTCTGGACCAAAGAGGATCAAGTTGGCCAGTTCAGGAAAGATAGACAAACATTTTCTACAAGAATTTTAAGAAACACACTGAATCATTGCCTTACTCATGGTAGTGAGATCATGAGTATGCCGGCAGCGTTCCTCATAATAAACAGGATGTTGCCTTGTAAAGAGGAAGCTGTTAAGATGAGAAGATAAATATGTCTGATATCTTCATAAATAAATGTGAGTATTGGAAGACCAGATTCTCACTCTATGAGAAATGAGTACCGGTGACTTTTGCTTAAGTAGTACATCACTGTACATAAAGACTTGGCAAAACAAAATGTAGAGCTCTGTTGTGGGATAATCTTTTTGTGCATTGTAAAGATATGTCTCTGCCTAAGGTGCCTTTGGATTTGTTTCATAAAGGGCTGAATGGCCAATAGCTAGGTAGGAGAAAATATGTGTGACTTCCAGAGAGAGAGCGAGAGAAACTCAGGAGAAGAATGTGATGTGCACAGGAGGTGTTAGCAAGACACCAAGGATGTAGCACATACAAAATAGAAGAGAGGTTAAAAACCACATGCAGAATATGTATTAACACAAACAGGTTAATTTGACTTGTAGGAGCTAGTTTTGAGCAAGCCTAAGCTAAAGACCAAGCTTTCATAATTAATAGTAAGTCTCTGTGTCATTATTTGGGGCTAGGAGTCCCCAAAAAAGTCTAACAGGAAAGACAAACTACAGAATTCTTGGAAACAAGTGGATTTGGGAATTGAGTAGTTGAAATACCACTTCCTGGCCTTGTAGAAAAAGGTGTTCAAATCAAAATGCCCAAGTTACTCAACTTCCTGCTAAGTTGAAGTTGAAGAGCCTGAAAAGGTGCTGAGAAGATTCAATCTTGCAGATTCCTGATATGCTTGGAGTTGGGCAGCCACTGTAGAGGTGTTGAGTTAAAAGCAATGGTGGTGCTCTTTAGCCTGTAATCCTGGGTGAGGGATTTGCATTCCATGATCAGGTGCAATGCTTCTGCCATAGATGGGAAAACCACAGTGCACACACTGTATTTGCACTGCCTTAGGTTCATCTCCTTTTAACAGTTCCCTTTGAAATTGTCCTAAAGACTTGAAGGCTCATCCAGGAAAATGTTATTGTGCCAGATCATAACCACATTCTTAGTGTTAGTGCCACAAGATGAATTATAAACCCCAGCCTTTAAAGGCATTTATTTCAGTGTTTCCAGGAAATCTTTCAAAAATTCTTATTTAAAATTTTAAATGATTGTACTAATTTGGCAGTGTATGAAAACACGGAGTGTCCCTTCCATTTGGGTAATTCCTTGAATTGAGCCAAGTTATAATACCAAATGAACTCTGGAAAATAGTGTTTATTCTTGCAAATGCTGAACTTCATGCTTCCACTTGAGCCAAGAAAATTCCAAGCTTTTTCTCCTGTAATGTGAATAATCTTCTGTTTTTAGTTCTATTGGAATAACTGTTTGTTACCAGTATTCTGAGGGTACTATATTTGAAATGTAGAAAAGTTAGAAAAGAAATAGATGCTTGACCTGACCTTGCATTTAAGAGAGTTCATGATCCTATAGTGTTAGACAAATCTTTTTTTGTTTGTTTGTTTGTTTCCACAGAGGATTAGAACCTATGGATTGCTTCCAGATTAATATGGTTTGATGGACCAAGAATCCCTGAAAGGTTGCCTTGAACACCCCTAAAAATTTCATTCAATAGACAGCAGGAAGCAGTTTAGAGAATAACTACGCCCATATTCTCAAACATTGTCTATAAATGTTTATATTTAAGGGGGGATATACTATAGATATTTGCATTGGTATGGATCTTGGTTTATTGATATAAATTTAAGGTAAATCTTGTTATATGTATATTCATGCTCTTGATTAAGGTATTGTGTTTGTACAGTTCATTTTAAAAGGTAATGTATAATTAAGAAATACAGGTAGAGAGTTATCTATAATAGTTAAGCTTGTAGTCATGTTAGTTAGATTTTCTGGATGTACTGAGATGTATTTTAATGAGATAGGTATTCTTCAAACCTTTCAAAGGCCTACAAAATATGGCAGTTAAATGTTTTAAGAAATTAGGACTTTTCATGACAGTGAGACATATTTGCTTCTGGCAGCATCAATAACTTTAAGAGGTAGATGGCATTGAATAGGCTCCTTATGGAGTTGTTTAACCATTTGGGCAAAAAAACTGCTTTTGCCTGGACTGCATGATAAATGGGACATGCAGGACCCACAGAGAAATGACTATTGAAGTTTCCTATATAAGGTAAGATGGTCCTTTGGGGTTCCTGCTACATGAAAGATATTCTGCAGGACACAGAATAAAGTGACTGACAAACTGCCGATATAGGTGGAACTATCTTTTAAATATCCTGCTTTGTGGAAAAGACTATTAGATACTATGGGCCTGTAGGCTGAAGATGGATGCTCCAACAGTACAAAAGAACTTTGGGTGACTGTCCAGGCAGTGAGATGTTGCTATCATTTCTAGAGTTTTGAAAGTTGCTTACAATGCACTTCCTGTTAACTTAAATGATATTATATCCTTCTGGATTCTTTGATGGAGTTAAAGGATGAGTAGTTATTAATATAGTTTTCCTTAGTTATGATAAAAGATAAAGTAGATACAAATATTGTAACTATAATTCTTGTTTGATAACTAATTTGTTATATGTAATTTTACTATGTTAAAGTTAAAGCCTTTTATTTTATTTAAAAAGAAAAGGGCAAGTGATGTGGGATTTTCTTCTGTATTCTGTGAATATGATTGACTAATTAATAAAGAAAACTGTTTTGGCCTGATAGGGTGGAACAGTGCTAGGTGTGGAAAACTAAACTGAATGCTGGAAGGATAAAGGGTGGAGTCAGGAGAAGCCATGAAGCCCTGAATGGACACAGACATGCTAAAACTTTGCTGGTAAGCCACAACCTCATGGTAATGCACAGATTAATGGAGATGGGTTAAATTAATATGTGAGAGTTAGCCAATCTAAAGCTAGAGCTAATGGGCCAAATAGTGATCTAATTAACGCAGTTTCTGTGTGATTATTTCAGAGCTAAATGGCCAGAAACCAATAAGCAGCCTCCTTACTACAACAAAAGAACAACTCAAGAGCAGTTTCTTAGAAACCTGAGCATGGTGTGGCCAAGGGTGCATGCGTAGGACAGGACTGACTGTGACAAGACAGGGTTAGTAGTCCTTGTTTTGTTAAGGGCAAACACTTTTTCCTCTTCTTTCTTTCAGATGTCTATCAAACAACCTCTGGGTGCTTCTCTTATAGATGCTATTTCTTTTTTTTTCTTAATTGATTTTATTGAGCTATAAATTTTTCTCTGCTCCCCTCCCTTTCTCTTCACTCCCCATCAACCCTCTCCCATGGTCTCCATGCTCCCAATTTACTCAGGAGACCTTGTCTTTTTCTACGTCCCATGTAGATTAGACTCAATTATGTCTCTCTTAGGGTCCTCATTGTTGTCCATTCTCTGGGATTGTGATGTGTAGGCTCATTTTCTTTGCTTTATGTTTAAAAACCACTTATGAGTGAGTACATATAATAATTGTCTTTCTGTGTTTGGGTTACTTCACTCAATATGATATTTTCTAGCCCCATCCATTTACTTGCAAATTTCAAGATGTCATTATTTTTTTTCTGCTGTGCAGTACTTTATTGTGTAAATGTACCACATTTTCCTTATCCATTCTTCTGTTGCGGGTCATTTAGTTTGTTTCTAGGTTCCGACTATGACAAACAATGCTGTTATGAACATAGTTGAGCACATGTCCTTGTGTTACAATTGAGCATCCTTTGGGTATATACCCAAAAGTGGTATTGCTGGGTCTTAAGGAAAGTTGTTTCCTATATTTCTGAGGAATCACCATACTGATATCGAAAGGGGCTGTACCAGCATGCATTCCCACCATCAGGAGTGTAAGGCTGTTGGGAAAAATGTAGCTGTAGAGGTTTGAACAGAATAAGAACAGGATGTATTGATGCTCACAAGTATGCCAAATTTTGTGATCAGAAGAATCGGAAATGACTAGTGGCTGCTGTAAACAATGTATAAGGCGAGATACCCTGTAAATATGCTTCTCTGGGGACATGGTAGTTATATATTAACACTAGTGTATTGTGTGTGCCAACAGGAGTTCACTTTGATACCTACTGCAGCAATGGCTTAGGCAGCTGCACATACAGGATAAAGAGTCCCACTCAAGCTTCAGTCCGGAAAATTCAATGCTTTCCAGAAAGGTCTGGGGGCAACACCAGTGGTGTGGCACCACACTTCTGTTGACAGCACTTATTCCAGAGGGTTAAGGCTCTTCCTTAACTAAGGCTCTTCTAAGGATTTGTGCAGACTTTCAGGGCTTTTTTAAGTTTAGAGGCTGTGAAGGGAGGTATGTGATTATTGTACATTGCTTATGGTACACATCTGCCCAGCAGTAAGTGTGGCCCAACACTTTTGTAGACAACAGTATTATGTTGCAATGTCAAAAAAATTGGACAAGACCAGCTGTACTGTGTCATACTGACACAACTTGTTCTTCTAGAACTCTGAGAATCCCTAGTCATATTTATTGATTAGAATAAGTGGCTATGTGGATAACTCATTAACAATGGTTTTGTAGCTTGCTGAGGCTCAGCCTTGTTTGGAATTAGTAGAATGCTACTAATCTGTCAAAAGATATCATGCAGTGACTAAAGCTTCATTTCATGGCATTTTCTGTAGTGTTATAAAAATTCTCAGAGATGGAAGAAGCAGAAATTATCCCATCTGCCCACACTTGAGATGTGTGGGAGCTAATGAAAGGACACATATATCTATTAGAGGATTCAGAAATAAGCCATAGAAAACGTGGTCATATTATAGAATGTGTCCTGGGATTACATTGGTTTTTTATTTGTCATTTTACAAATGTAGCCTCATCGCAGAGCAAATTTTTGAAGTAGAGATGATGTTTTCATGTTACAACAAGAAGAAAACCACCATGGGAACTCAATTTTATTGTCCACAAAATCAAAGCAATAAAATTCAGAAAGTGTTTTCTTTTCTTGAGTTGTTAAAATTGATAACTTCCTAAAAAGCACATTTTTTTTTATTTTTCTTCTTTCAGAGTTCACCAAGTAAGACAGACTGTGCTGGGCCATTACCATTACCATTCTCATCAGTTTAGATTTATCTGATGCATACACCCAAGCAAACATCTGGACAGTTAGTGAATTAATTTCATTTGAATGTCCTTGTAGCATGTCCCCCCAATATGTAGAAAACCCCTTTGGAAAACAATCTAAGTAGTAAGATAACATGCAGCTTAAGAAATATATTTTTTTAAAAAATAAAAATTGCTAGAAACAGAATTATTGAGAAATTTTATTACACATAGTAAATGTATAAGTAGGATCATAAAGCACCCTAAGGATATAAAATGTGCTAACTGTTTGGGCTTTATCTTGCATCCAGGAAGACAGTGAACTTGAACCCATTTGTGACATCCAAGGCGACTAGCTGTAACCGCAGTGTCTAGTGCTTCTCAGGCCCCAGAGGATATTTTTTCAGCCTTGATAAGTATTTCATAGAGATGTTCGAGCCAGGTGCTTTTTGTAGTAGGACTGGTGATTCAGTGTGTGGCATTTAACAGTGTGAGTCAGAATTAAATGGATGTCTCACTGTTATAGTTGGGGAGCTAATGGAAGGGCCACCTCTCAGATGAGTCATTGAACACAGATCCTGCTCCAGGCTACTTGCTAAAGCTTGTGCAATCATTTTTCCAAGCAGCTAAGATGATAACCTTGATGTTCTGCCCTTTCTGAGTTCAGATGATCAAGCTGCTCATCTCTGTGTCCCCCAAAATAGATCTGAGCTAAAACCACCCTTTTTCATCATTCATTATCCCTTCCTGCTTTGTGTTGTGCCTCTGTTCATTGCATGCAAACAAAATGCAATTACAGTACTTTAACTCTTAATGCACTCTGTCATGGGTAAACTGCCCTTGTATTTATAACCCCACTTTGTTCCAAAAATATTTGAGGAAGCTTATAAAAGACTCATGCATGCTACAACTATCCAAGCAAGGACAAATGAATGTGATTATAAGCTATGTTAGGTTAAGAATGAATTTATTGGCTAAAGATAGCTCTCGAAACTGAATCTCTTTGAACTTCCTGATGTATCCCTTTGCTTGCTTTTTAAAGGTCAGTGTGTGGTTTAGTATTTTCCATGCTAGAATATAAGCTGATGAAGAGGTCTAGCACCATTATCAAATATAATTTATCAACCAGTTTAAAAGCTTGTTAATATTACTATGATGATGATGATGATGACAACGATTATCATTATTATTTGGCTGTTAATCGGAGTGGAAAATGAGAGCAGGTAAGCAGGGTAAGTCATCAGAGAACAGAGAAACAGCCATTTATCTTTGTTCTCAACTAGTTCATTGGTCAGCAGGGTGAAATGAGTCATACACTCGATTGGTCTCTTACCACGAAAATGTAAGAGAACAAATGTCAATTAAATCTTAGTAGTGTTCTGAGTGTGGGAAAATATAGCTCTTGGTACATCTATGACCTGATACTTCTCTGAGGAATTGTTAAAAAGAGTTAGGAAGTAAGTTTTTAGCAGGCTGCTTCATGGCCATCCCAAGACAGCATTCTCAGAGGAAGCCTCTTTGAGAAGAGTACCCAAAGCCATGTTCTATATGCCACAACTGGTGTCTTCTTAACTTCTTTACAGGTGGATTTCCATATAATATTACAATTAAAAAAGAAAAAGTAATAAAGCTGGGGGTGTAGGCCAGTTGGTAGAGTTCTTGTCTAGAACACACAAAACCTGGTTCATAAAACTGGCCATGGTGATACGAGTCTTTAATCTCAGCACTTGGGGGTGGAGATGGGAGTTTAAAGACACTGTTGGCTATGTAGTGAATTTGAAGAAAGCTGGTTATATGAAACCCTATATTGAGGAAAGAAGACAGACAGACAGACAGACAGACAGACAGACAGACAGACAGGGAAATGTAAAAAAGTAAAAGGAAGGAAGCAGTAAATAAATTTAGAAACTGAGGAGTGAGAATATTTGGTTGACTTTATGGCCTCTTAAATAAGAAATTGGGAACTGAATGTAGGACCTTAATCTCAGGCCTCTTTCAATTGATTTAATTATTTGAGTTTTATACCTGTATAGAATGTATTCTGTTACTTTTTTCCACAGGCCTCTTATCTGTTTTCCATCTCTACCACACACACAGACAGACTGGCAGGCAGGTAGACCCCCTCCCCCCCACAAAGCCCCATCTCTCTCAGCCATGTTCCTAGAGCTATGATTTTGGTTTTATTTTGCGAGTCATTTAGTTTAACCAGGCAATCTGCAGCTTAGTTTGCAGTTACCCTTTGGAGCTTAGTAGGGTCATCAATGCTTATACTGCTGGAGACAATGACTTCTCTACTCCCTAAATCTTCCAGTAGTAAATAGCTCTGCAGATAGGCATAGGGTCCTCTGAGTCCCTCGTATGCCATGTTGGGTTGTTGATAGGCTCATTCTTACGCCGCACAGTGCAATCACCAGCAGCAGCTGTGAGTTCACGATTGTAAAGATTGTGTCTTGCCAATGAGATGGCAGTTCATTTTGGAGCTCCTCTCGCTGTCATCGAGCTCTTAAATTGCTTCTGACGGCTCTTGTGCAGTAGCCCTTTAACTTTAGAAGGAACGATGCAAATGTCTTGCCAGATATCACTTATTCTCAGCACCCTGTGAAGCCATGAGTCTCTTTATTTACTGCTGTTCACTGGAAACAGAGGCTTCTCACATTAAGACAAGGAGCAGCATTTGTCTATGGGTATAAACATAAATATTTAAAAGGCAGTTTGATAGTGTGTTAATTCAGCTAAACAATATTGTTCAATTACCCCAGGGTCTATGATACCATACCATGGGTTTTTGACTAGGTTTACAGTACTAGGCTGATTCCCTCCTTGTAGTGAGTCTTAAATCAAGTTGAAGAGCAACTGATGATCCCCGTAACAGTAGTGACACTGTCGCACCATATGTGGATGTACCTTGTTTGGCAGGATGGTTTTGTAGATCATAGGATTCTTAGTTATCTCAGGCTACTGATGCCCATTTTCTCATCTCAGCCTGCATAGCACCTTCTGGAGGTATGAAAACTAGCTATCAGGGAGGAAGCTTCAAACTCAGTTCCAGCTCCAATTCTTAATCTTCTGAATAGTGTGTGTGTGGTTTCTTCAACAGTAGTGTCTTAGCATATAGTTCTGGTGGACAACTAAAGAACAGCGAAAGCCTGTATTTTGGGGGAGGCTCCACAGCCTTGTTGACAAGAAAATCATAAGGAAGTGTGGTATTTTGATTAAAAAAATGTCCCCTATTGGTTCATGTATTGGAACTCATGGTATCTTTTTTCTCGCTAAATTCTTCTCATTTTAATTGTTTGAATAGGGATGTGCTATACATTTCTTACCACTCATCTTTCCCACTTCCCTCTCTCTTCTGCCCTCCCTCTGTAACTATAGAAACTCTAAATTAAATGTACACTGTTAGAAATTCAAAGTTCGGATTCACATATGAACATGGACATGCATTGCTCGATTTTTTTCTTTTATCCATTTATCAATAAATTTCATTTTTCTTTACTACTGAGTAAAATTCTGTTGTATATTTGTACCATATTTTCATTCCTCTCACCGGTAAATAGGCATTTAAGTTGATCCCCTTGCCTAGCTATTATGTGTAGATTAACAATAAGCATGGATGAGCCAGTTTCTCTGTAGTAGGATATAGAGTAACCCAAATATAAACTAAGGAATGGTATAGTTGGGTCATATGATAGTCCTAGTTTTTCTTAGAATAATCTTCTTCTTTTCATTTTACATATCAATCCCAGATCCCTCTGCTTCCTCTTCTTCCACTCCCTCACCTTCCCACCTCTTCACCCCTGATCCACTTCTAGAGGGTAACACTTCCTATGCGGAGTCCACAAAGTCTGTAACATCACATTGAGGCAGAGCCAAGGCCCTCCTCCTATATTTAGGCTGAGCAAGGTATCCATCCAAAGAGAGTGGGTTCCAAAAAACCAGTTCAAGCATTAGGAATAAATTCTGGTCTCACTGCCAGTGACTTCACAGACTGCTGAAGCCACACAACTGTCACATTTAGAAGACCTAGTTTGGTCCTACACAGGTTCCCCAGCTGTCAGTACAGAGTCAATGAACTCTCACTAGTTCAGGTCAGCTATTTCTGTGGATTTCCACATCATGGCCTTGACCCCTTTGCTCATATTAACACTTCTCCCCCTCTTGGACTGGACTCCAGAAGCTGGGCCCAGGGCTAGCTGTAGATCTCTGCATCTGCTTCCATCAGTTGCTGAATGAAAGTTTTATGATGACAATTAAGATAGTTCAGGCACTTGCTCCACTATTGCTTAGGGTTTTAGCTGGGGTCATCCCTGTGGATTCCTGGGGATTTTCCTAATGCCAGGTTTCTCACTAGCCTCATAATGGCTCCTTCAATCAAGGTATCTCTTTCCTTGCTCTGTCTTTCCCCCTTCTTGACTATCCTATTAACTTATGGTTTCCACACCTTCTCTATCTCTCCTCTTCCCTTTCCCTTCTCCCCCACCCCCACACTCCCAATTTTTCAGGAGATCTTGTCTACTTCTTCTTCTCAGGGGGCCCCTGTATGTCTCTCTTAGGGTTTTTCTTATTACCTAGCTTCTCTGGGATTGTGGACTATAGGCTGGCTATCCTTTGCTTTATGTCTAATATCCACTTATGAGTGAGTACAAAAAGAAGCAGACTCACCCAGAAGAAGCAGACAACAGGAAATAATCAAATTGAGAGCTAAAATAAATAAATAGTAACAAAGAGAACAATACAAAGAGCTAATGAAACACAGAATTGATTCTTCAAGAAAATCAACAAGATAGACAAACCTTTATTCAAACTAACCAAAAGACAGAGAGAGAACTGTTTTTGTCTTTCTGGGTCTAGGTTACCTCACTCAGGATTTTTTTTCTAATTCTATCCTTTTCCCTGCAACTTTCAAGATATCATTGCTTTTTACTGTTGAGTAGTACTCCATCATGTAAATGTACTGTATTTTCTTTATCCATTATTTGGTTGAGGGACATCTAAATTGGTTCTAGGTTCTGGCTATTACAAATAATGCTATGAACACAGCTGGCCAAATGTCCTTGTGGTATGTGTATGTGTCTTTTGGATACATGCCCAAGAGTGATATTGCTTGGTCTGGAGGTAGATTGAGTTCCAATTTTCTGAGAAATTGCCATACTGAGTTTCAAAATGGCTGTAGCTATACAAGTTTACAAACTCACTAGCAATGGAGGAGTGTTCCCCTTACTCCTCATCCTTCCCAGAATAAGCTATCATTGGTGTTTTTTTTTTTATCTTAGCCATTCTAACTGGTGCAAGATGGTATCTCAGAGCCATTTTGATTTGCATTTCCCTGCTAGCTTAACGATGTTGAGCAATTCCTTAAGTGTCTTTCAGCCTTTTGAGATTCTTCTGTTGAGAATTCTCTGTTTAGATCAATGCCCATTTTTATTGAATTATTTAGTATTTTGATGCCTACTTTCTTGAGTTCTTTATATATTTTGGAGATGCTTGCTTGTTTTCTGGTCTCATTCGTTAGGATAAGGCAGTATCTATACTTGAAAGTGAGATTTTTTTTTCTCAGATATAGATCCTGCTTCCCTATACAATTGGCTGTTTCTTTGTATTAAGTGAAGTGAAACATGCTCCCGACAATGCTGAAGAATGCACGGGCAGCCTGTTTATACTGGGTTTCATGGTCTGAGAATAGTAACAATTAGAATATTTGAAAGATGTGTATTTATTGCTTTTTTGTTGATTTCATGCTGTTTGTTTTCATAGCACTACTTCATAAATCATCATACTGTCATTATTTATTCTTTCATTAATGCCTCTTGTGTATGATTATCTTTTTCAGTCCAAGGTATTCATTCTAATATTATTTGTAGGACTAATTTGGTAGTCATAAGTTTCTGTAGACTATTTTCCCCCATTGGGTGTTTTTCTTTCTCCTTCAATTATAGTTTACTGCATAAGCTAGTCTGGGTTCACATCTGTGTTCTTCATAACTTACAGTACATTGCTCCAAGCTCTTCTTGTTTTTAAAGCTTTTATTGAGAAACCAACTGTTCTTCTGATGGGTCTGCTTTTGTATGTGACACTTGCCTTTTCTCTTTAGGGCTTTCAATATCCTACTTTAGGGTTTTTGCTAAAATATATTACAGGGAGTTCTCTTTTGTTTCTGTCCATTTATTGTTCTGTGTGCCTGTTCAAGGATTTGTACAGTTTGTTTCTACGATTTGATTGAAGGTACATTGATGTCTTTGATGTGGCATTCTTCTCCTTGTATTCCCATAGTTCAAGGATTTTCTATTTTAATTTATCTTGGAGATCTGCATAATCTGTTCATTCATTATTTGCTTTTATTTTTGTTATTTGCAAGTACTATTAAACATGGTCTCATTCTTCTACCATATTTTCAGGTCCTGATTCTCTCTTTTATGTGATTCATTATGCTGGCGAGGCTTTCCACACAGTTTTTTTCTCTTTTTTTCTTTAGATGTATTGAAATTTTCATTTCTATTTTCATTCCAGTTTGGGTTTTCTTCAATATTTCTATGTCTTTAGTGAATTATTTTCATGTCCTGAATTGTTGTCACTATTTTATTCATCAGTTTATTTGAGTTTTCTTGAATTCAATCAGACGTTACATGCTTTCCTCTTTAAATTCATTCGGGTGTTTGTTCATATCCTCTTTAAATTCTTTGACCTCTTTTTAACATGCTTAGGATTTTTCTTGTGAAATATGCTTCATGAGTTTCATGTAAAGTGTGTTCAATGTGAAAAGTTTGGCGATCTTTGGGAGGCATATTTTCTTAATTTTCATACTGTCTGTGTTTTCGTAATGAGACTTGGATCTCTGGAGTTAGGTTGTTGGTGTTTCTTTTGACTATCCCATCTTGGCCAATAGAGCAATTTATTAAGAGGACATTAAATTTTAGAGGACTAAATCAGAGTCCTGAGGTGGGGTGCTGATATGAGATTCCATTCTGTATGCTGTGAATACCATTGMTTAATAAAGAAACTGCTTTGAGCCTATAGCAGAGCAGGGCGGGTAAAACTAAACTGAATGCTGGGAGAAAGAAGGGGAGTAAGAGAGAAACCATGTAGCTCTGCCAGAGACAGACGCTGGAACTTTACCCAGTAAGCTACAACCTTGTGGCAATCTCTGGATTAGTGGAGTTGGGTTAAATTAATATGTAAGAGCTAGCCAATAAGAAGTTAGAGCTAATAGGCTAGGCAACGATTTAAATAATATGATTTCTTTGTGGTTATTTTGGCTCTGAACAGCCAGAACTGGCAAGTGGCCTCCTACTACAGGGTGTCAGGGTGGTCAGTTTGGGAAAGTCATGAGACCCTGGAGCTGAGGAGAGCAACTTCCAGGGGCTATTGAGAAGAATGCATATTCTATAGTGTCAGAGTGGACTGTTTCTCAGCTGTCCACAAGATCCATTTTGGTGTATGGTTTTATTTAATTTTGATATTTTACTGTTGACTTATTGTCTGGCTGACTTTCCCATCAATGGAAGTTGTTATTGATGTTCCCTATTATTACTGTGTTGAAGTGGTTCCATAGAGTATATCACTGTACAAGTGCCAAGAAACAGTGATGAAGAAGAGAGGTTGGCTGGGTAGCTAGAAGAAGTCCCGAGCATGCAGAGCTGAAAGGAGCATATCTCCTATCAGGGCCTGTGCGCTAAGGAGTGTCTCAAATATGGGTGGTAGGTGATCAATTTGGAATAGTTCCCAGAGGATGGGGCCAGGAGAAAGTGTTCTCTAAATTAGTATGTCCATGTGGTCTGAGTGTCCCGATAGAGTCTGAGGTAGGAAAAATAGAGCCGAGGTTGAGTCTGTATCGGCTCTCTTTCACAGGGTGGACTGCATGGGCTGGGTTCTATACACAGAATACAGCGTATTGGAATGGAGTATCAGTAGCTTGAGGTACCAGGAATGGTTGGTGGGTGATGTGGGATGCTCTTCTGTATATGTGGTGCATTTATTGGTTAATGAATAAAGTTGTTTCAGCCTATGACAGGGCAGAATAGAGCCAGGCTGGAAAAAATAGAGAGAGAGAATAGGTGGAGTCAGAGAGATGCCATGTAGCTGCCAAAGGAGCCAGATGCTGGTACCTTACTTAGAAAGCAACAACCTTGTGAAGATACACAGAATAATAGAAATGGGATAGTTTAAGATACAAGAGTTAGTTAACGAGAAGTCTGAGCTAATAAGCAAAACAGTATTGTAATTAATATAGCTTCTGTGTGATTATTCGGGTCAGGGCAGCCAGAAACCAAAGAACAGTCTCCTTTTAAAGGTGGGCACCCTAAGAATGAGGAAAAAGTATAGTCTTTCCAGAAGGCAGGTCAACAAAGGTCCTAGGAGAGGTTTGTGGAGAGCTAGATGGCCCAGAGATAATGAAGGAACATGACTTAACTGTGAGGAAGGTGTGGAAAAGCAGGATATGGTTGAATGGATTGTATACATGGAAGAAATGTAGCCTATAATGCAGTGAGGTTAGCTTTAGGTACTAAGGAAGTCAGAGTGTTGGGCCTGCTTTTATTTCCCTTGAACTTAATTATTTTAACTGAGGTTGTTGGGCTTCAGTGAGTTTTAATCACATTTATTTCTCTCTTGTTTTATGAAGCAGTTTTTAAAAACAGACCAAAAAGTTCGACAGATATATATTATTAAGCTTATTCCTATAAATGCTGAATTGAAGAAGTCAGAAATATATAAGCACAGAGAATTTCCATCATTTCCCCATGGTAGTTAGATATGTCCCGTCTGAAAGATCATTTGAATCTACAAAGGAGACCAACTCAGATTTGTTATTTCATGTCCCTGCTATATGAGGGACACAGAGAAACACAGATGTCTCCACACCCATCTCTGGCATCTCAGCTAAGCTTAAGCCAAGTGTGCATTCTGTATGGAAGAAAAAGTTCTATATCCTATGGCTTCTTAAGTAATCAAAACCTCAAGTAAGCAAAGACAGGAGCTATACCATTGGCACTCTTACAGATCAATCCCAGTAAGTCAAACTTCTGTGGGATAAGAGGAGAGATGAATGCCTACAGGTGTACTTCCCCATACACACCCTTGCCTGGCTTTCTCAGGTAGAGTTAGGAATGACAAATATGAGAATAGAAAAATGACTCCCAAAACTGTAGTCCTAACTATTAATAATTATTTGCTCATTGTACAGTAGAAGTTCTATAGCTATTCAGTGAATGGTTACTAAAGAATGTGTATTGGTCATGTTCCATGCACAAGTGAAACTCTCCATATTTAACCCCCTGCCAGAAGAATTACAGGGAAGGATTTATTCTTCTCAATTTTGACCTGGAATTCTATCATCCAAACCCCAATTTTTGTAGGACTTTCAGGCCTTGACGAAGCTGAAAATTGTCATAATATTAAATGGGTTATATTACATAAAAGATAGATAAAGATTGGGAACTTGTGAAAAGAAGATAGAAGGAAGTGGAGAAGGGTAAGGAAAAGAAGGGACGTAATTTGTGTTAGAAGATACAAACTCCTTTCCTCACACATAGTGACCAGTCCTTCAGTGAGGTCTCAAGAGTCATGCTGCTTAGTTTTCATCAACTTGCCACAAACTGGGGTCAGTGGAGAAACTGCTCTCATAAGATTGGGCTGCAAGCAAGTCTGTGAAGAGATTTTATGATTGATGATGGAAATGAGCGGGTCCACTGTAGTATAGATAGTGCTATTTCTACTTAGGCGGTTCTTAATTGAATGGAAAGTAAGCAAGTCACTAAGCAGCTTTTCTCCATGGTTCTGGTTCAGCTCCCACCTCCAGGTTCCTGCTTTCTCGTGAGTCCTGTCTTGAATTTCCCCAAAGATAGATTATAACACGTAAGGTAAAATAAACCATTGGCGTTCTAAATTTCTTTTGGTAATGATATTTATTACAACAGAAAGCAAGATAGACAGCAGCTATGAGTAAAATTGGATCATAGAGGGATTCTGAATGCTTAAAGCAAGATCCATTTTGGTAGATAAACAAAGATTCTGCGGATTCTTCCAATGCTGAGTTTTCCAAGAGGTGTTGTTAATATAACTACCTTACACAGAAGTTGGTTATTACTTAGTGTCCCAGATAATACAGCTTTCCTTCCAAAAAAAGAATAACTCAGCAAAGTTGCCAGAATTTACATTCTAAAATGTGGCATTTTAATCCTTGAAGCATGAATAGAAATGGAATAATACTCAAACTTTTTATCAATTTTCACAAGTTATAATGGATATTCTAATTATTTTGCGTAAATTACATTACCAATTCTAAAAGTTGCATTAATTTTTACATTTCTGGAAGCAAAAGTGTTATAATTTGACTTGCAAATATGTTTAGCAAACAAAACAAGCTTCGGAAATTGACAAAAATGGGTATAGCATGTATACAAATATAAAGCATTATTTAACATGCTAGGATAGTTAAGTCCTCAGTGAAGATGAGAGATTTATGCATGCAAGAAAAATACCACTTTAGCTGCTATTGTTTGCAAATTTTGAAGCTTCACACACAGAAATACCTTTTCCTCTCCATTTGTATTGTTGCAAGCTTCAAATGCCTTCATACATCCATCCTTCATTATGATCTCCGTTTTTGCCCTGCTATTCAAACTCAATCCCATCTTGACATCTTAAAATATTCTCCTACAGTGCCTATAAGGTGGCTTAGTGAGTCAAAAGCTTGCTGGGATCTGACAACTCAAGTTCCATCCCCAAACCATGTTAAGATAGAAGGAATAAACTGACTCTAAATGTTGTCTTCCTATCTCCACACCCCACATACATCATGCAGGTACACAGAATAATAAGCATGCATCCACTCCCACACAATAATCCATATCACCCCTGCCCCAGCTGAGTCATAATGGCTAAATATGCTATCAAATATTGTGTTTTCTGAGTCATTATATTATTTAGAATCTACTTTTAATGGCCTCTGTTTGTGATGCTTTGCTTGAAAGACTACACTTTCAACATATTCTCTTTATCCAGAACTTGGCAGATATCTCAGTCTTGTGTGTGGCTATTGTTGTTGCAGAGGAGTTTTATTTTCTTGAATGATAAGCACCTTAGGTTTTCTGGTGGTAACTTATAGAAGTCATCTTTTATTCTTGAAATTCATCAGTAAACTAAGGGTGTTTTAGTGTCAAGTGTTCATCACTATTTGTACCTGGATTTGAACACATTTGTTTATTTTTAGTTTTTTTTGTCCTCCATCTCAGAGAAATTTTCTGTCTTTACATTCTTTTGTATGTTTTGGGATTTGTAGTTGACCTTTCTTCATTAGGTAAGCTAATTATCCTAAGTCATCTTATCTTAAAGAGGCCCCCTTTCCTCACTTCCTTGTTCCCCATCTTTTCTGCTTTCCTTCAGCTTCCATTCTTCCCTTTTTTCCTTCTCTTCTTCTCTTTGTATGTTTTCTTCATTCTCTGTATTTGCTTTGAATGAAATAAACAACTTAGAGGAGCAACTTTATTTTTAGATATGTATTTTTCCTTTCCACTATTCATTGATGTGTTCCATAATATTCTTGCTTCAGACTTCAATTTGGCTTAATGTTGAAACACTGATTTTATATACTTTCATTTTTCCTTTTGTTTATACATGTATTTTCTTGACTTCTACTGTGGTATATTTATACATGTGAAGATAGAGTTGCTGTGATTGGTGTAATAAAAAGCTGAAGGGCCAATAGCTAGGTGGGAGAGGTAGGTGAGACTTCCAGGCAGAGAGAGAATGTTGGAGGGAAGAAAGGCAGAGTTGCTAGTAGGTGTAGAGGAAGCAGGATAGGCAGTAGAGTAAAGCTAAACCTCATAAAAGAACTTAGATTATAAGATAGGGATTAATTTAAGTTATAAGAACTAGTTAGGAACAAGCCTAAGCTAAGGCTGAACTTTCATAATTAATATTGAGTCTCTGTGTCATTATCTGTGAGCTTGCAGTCCAAAGAAAAATCTGTTCACATACTTTTGTCTGTTTTCCATTAAATTTTACTCATCAGCTACCCCTATAATATGATCAAACTATTGGTATTTAGATTCTTTCAATTTTGTTAACACAAATAAAATATTCAAACTTGGAATATTTTAAAGTTATAATGTCAAAAATGCACTTAGCAAAGATGAGACTTAGAATTTTGGTCTTTGCCTAGGCTAGCCATGTGTGATATGGTGGGCTGAACGGGTTCTTAGGAGTCAGTGTCAATCAAGCTGTATCTTCCAGTCGCCTCCATGTGTGAGAGTGAATTAAGACTTGTCTATCAGATTATAGTATTGTTTAGCTATGGTTTCTAGTTTGTTAGATGTGCTCAATGCAGTTTCAACTCAAGAAATGATCAACTCAAGGTGGTTGTATTGAGATAGAGTCCAACAGTGATAGAGGAGCTTGCCGTGACATATTTGATACAAATGATCTCACTAATTTTCTTCATCAAATGCTTTGAGTCTTTGTTTTATTCATTTTCTGTCATGGTAGATGTCAGTGTCCCTTCTCCTTTAGGCAGAAAATTGAGTGTGAGGAACAAAAGAGAGCAAAGATGAGGTATGTTGAACACCTTACATCATGGAAATTTCCTATACAGTGTAAGGCTTGCCCATCATTCTTGTGTAGTTTATTGTCTATTCATGGTGAATCCCTGTGTACTGAACTGCTTCAGTTATAGAATTTCATTGATCACATTTTCCCTCCCTGTATCTTTCCCCAGAATTTCCCAGCTACTAAAAGGATAAAAGTACAAGGAGGCAATTTTAATTTGTTCCTTCAAAGTTTGGTTCTGTTAGTTAGTGGTCACCAGTACATTGTTGACAGCATTATTGTTCCTAGAATGCTGAAAAATTATTAGATGCCAAGTAAGTTGCCTAACTGCATTGCTTTATTCTAGAATCTTCTGTGAGTTCATCTTGACTTCTTTACTTGTGGGTGATTATTACTTTCAGTTGCACATCTTTTTCATTTGATTGTTATTGATAGTGACTTATTTTCTTTTGAAAAACTTGTTTGGTCATGTGTGAGTACAAAATGGAAAGTGGAAACTATGTAATATGGCATCTCTTACATTGCCTTCTTTACTCAAAATTCTAGCAGTTGAATAATATTTATTATCCAGAAACTTATCTAAAGAAGTATTTGTGTTTAAATTTTTAGTTGAAACTACGATTAGACAAGCCCTATAATTTATTGCCTGTTGAATAAAGTGGCATCTCTATTCCCTTTTACACTTGTGTTCCAGCTTTTAATATAAACTACATTTTCATATTCAAGGCATATTGCACAACTCTAAGTTCAGACTGACCACATGGTCTAATGTTTTGCCAATTTTTTCATAGACTCCCATTTTTTTTGCTTTAAAAGTTTATATATATATATGTATGTAGACACACATATGTGAATATATATTTGCTGCTTTCATGTGCTGATTTCAGATTTCATATTGTGCTTGATGCTCTCATTATATTGCATTCGCTGAAATCATGAAAATTGGAATGTCGCATAAAGACAGGAGGTGGGTGAGGCTTTATTTAATTAAACAAAAATAATTATCTAAAAAATGCAAAGAAAGGCCGGCGTGAGGGAAGGGCTAACTGTGGAAAGACCTTACATATAAGAGAAAAGGTGAGGCTTGAATCAAGAAGAAAAAACAAGCAAAATTAATGCCAGAAAGTTTACTTGTAATACTATGAATAAAAACAAGGGGAAGCAAGGCTTTTCAACTGAGTGGATCTGAAGAAATGCCAAGATGGTATGATTTTCATTCCTCAGCTCGTGCCTTTGGGTGGGTGCACAGGTCCTTGTGATGTACACCAGCTTTCTGCAGCAGGCACACGGGCAGGATGGGGACAGTCAGACCCCAAACTCTTCTGAAGTATCTCCACTTTTGCTTTCAACAAGCATCTCTGAAGACCATGAGGAAGGGGTAGAGAAGACACCTAGGTCGTGAACAATCTTCAAAAGGGGGACAAAAGTGATGGGACTGTGGCCTCTCTGTTGCTTGTGCTTTCCCAGTCCTTTTTCCTGGTTTGTAGATGGCTTAACAGAGTTGGAGAGATGGCTCAGCTGCTAAAGGCTAGGCTCACTACCAAAAATATAAGATGGCTCAACAGAAGTCACATTTTCCCTGTGACATACTGATTGCATTTTCTACTGAGTCTTGTAGCTCTTGTTCTTGGCGGGGGGTGGG
>LOEQ01004931.1:116225-126944 GCA_001685075.1 Bramus lutescens | reverse complement strand
GGTGGGAGTAGAAGCCCCCAAGAAAGTGCAAAGAAAGTTTTCTTGAGTGAGTAGTAGGAGGACTCACCGTCTTCTTTCTCAGCAGTGGCTTCGCCATCCAAGTGGCTCCTGGGTAGGGAGTGAATCAAGCTATGTCGGTGCTGGCTGGGTGCAAATTGCCTTCATTTGAAGTTGTCTGCTTTGTACCGTTACCTGCCTACAGCAAAACAGGGCCCCTCCAATAGAGAAGTCTCTTTAACCAAATATCAAACAAATTAACCTTTTAGCGTGTTCCTCGCAGTCGTGAAGAGAAGGAGCACCGCAGTGACATCACTGATGGCAAAGGTTAGCCTAAAAGTAAAATGAAATCATCCGGCCAGGCAGGCCCTGCGGGAGAATCAAGGCTTGTAATTAGATTGAAGGCTCCTAGGAAACAGAGCCCTGTTGCAGGCAGAGCATTTGCAGAAGCTAATTGGAGTAAGCTTTTGCATCAGCGCTCCTGCTTCGCATCACTTACAGCCTTGAAAATAGCTATAATGATGTATGATGATTGAGTCACTCCCTAATTTTAGCTACCCAGGCTGAACATGAATTACATGACGAACATGTGCTTGACGTTGTCCTATCTCTCACTTGAGACCTCTGGAAGACTCCAGGTCTGGGATGACTGACAGAGGGGCTGCTTTTCTCAGAGTGGCAGAGCTTGGAGTGGACCATGCAAGCAGGTGCAGAAAACCTTTTCCATGAAGCAGCCAGTTTTGCTCTATTCTAATGCATGCTATTCCTTGGTTTCTTGTCTGGTTGGGTGTCTTCTGCCTTTCTCGCTCACTTATTTTTCTTCAAAACACAGAATCTGCAGTGCAGACTAGCAGTTGCTCTAAATGCTTTCTGTGATAAATTAGGGAGAAAAAAATCTAATTATTAGGCAAATAAGCTGAACTCACCCTCTGCCTGGCTATAGTGACTCAAGCCAGAAACAAACTGACTTGGGAGGTATGAGAAAGTGAGCAGGAACAGATCTCGTCTTGTTATTTGCGCCTCTGATCTTCTCGCCAGACCATCACCTCACCTTCCATTTACATAGTTCTGTACTGGTCCTTCCCAGGATATACCAACCTGGTGAGTTGATGTTTTTGGATGGTCTTTGGGTTTTTAAGTAGCTGTCAGCCTTTGAGTGCTAGCATAATGCTAAGTAAACATTCAGGACCTGCTTCTTTCTACACTTGAGACAGTCACCTTGCTTGAGTTCTCTAAATATCTCATTCCTTGTCAACAGAATGAAATTCTAGGACAGTCATTGGCACATAATTGGTACTCATAAACATAAACTTTTATTTTGGCAATAGGCATTAGTGGTGAAGGTATGTTATAAGCTACTTATTTTGGTAATTGTATTATAATAACCCTAACAAATCAGCTTAGATTTATAGCTTACTAGGCACAAGGTCAATGTTTAAGCATGTTAAACAGTAATGGTATTTCAAACTCATGCTAACCTATTCTGTGTTCATTGCACATACAGGGGAACTGAGTCATCTGCATGGCATGACAAAGACACAAACAAAACCGATTCACCAAAGAATCACAAAGGAATGATATAAGAAGAATTTTAACCCAGAATCCTACATAGATCTCAAGCCCCTGTTTTCAACATATCCGTGTAGCTATCCCAAAGCAAAACCCTCTCCTGAAGCTCACATGAAGTCTGTTTATTTCTTATATCTGGATGGCTTTTACATTTTTCACTAGCTAATCTCTGGTCCTCTTTCAAACCAGAATCTGGATATCATTTACCATCTGCCTCTACGGGATGTACTTGCCAAGTCCCTTAATTTGCTATAATTGGCAAGTTTTCAGTGTACATAATTTATATTTAAAAAAGCTATCCTGAAAAAAAAAGATTAATTAAACCGTTTCTTCTGGGTCCCTAAAAGTGGAGTGTTTTCCAATAAAATGACTTTAGGGCCTTAAGGTCTTCTGTGTGTGTGTGTTGTCACAGCTGAGCACATTAAAAATGTATGTTGGGTTGATCCCTGGTGCCTCTGAGCTGGTCAGAAAGATGTCACTGGCACCTGGGCAACATCACAAATACTCACTGAATTAAGCAGCTCGCATTTGCATCTAAGGCTTTTGTTCCAAGCTTCCCAGACATTAGAAACTACTAGACTGCGGTATAATTTATGGATACCTCTGTGTTGGCAATTCTGTCACTAATATGATAGGAAACACTAGAAAAAAATACACCCAGATGTACAGAATTCCAAATAGAGTAAGTGAGAGACCACAAACTGACTCATACAAACAGCACGTGTGGCTAAGAAGTAAGGCATCCACAGGCTCTTCCCTCTCAACTCCTTGAAACCTTCCATTAAGCTCATGGTCCTAGAGACATATCTGAGGTCAATGGAGGCATCGTTGTCTTTCTCTGGGGCAGGTTAATGCCACTGTGGGAGCATATTTCTCAGTCCATACCTATCAGAAGCTAGTACATCTTGTCCTCACTGCAAGGATAAATACAAATAGCAGTTTTTCTACCTTTCTCTGGTGTGCTTTTGTGATTTGCCAGACTGCCGGTAGAATACATAGAGTAGCACAGGGATGAATATAAAGTTACTGCATATTTTCCTTTTTTTTCATCTGGAATGCTCATCTTCTCATCCTTTTCTAGTTTATCCCTCTTTCCTTCTGAGTCTCATCTCAAATAATGCCATGTTTACTCTGCTCCATCTTGAGACCTGGTTGATGATGTGTTATTCTGTGTATCAGAAGGTACACGTAATTCAAAACACATGGGTAGATGCCTTTCATTGCCCTTTAAAACCAAGACCATCCAAGGATCTATCATGTGCCTATTAGTTCTAACACCTCATAGCTTAGTGCTAATTAAACATCTCAGACTTTGAGAAATTACATGTCTAAAGGTAGGGTATTCCCCTCCCACCCATGGTAAAGTTGAATATATTATCAGTAAAGAGGACTGGGAACCCCAAAGGTTTATGACTTTGTTTTCTGTTTATCCATCAATCTTAGTTCATGAATCTTTTTGTATTTTTAGAGTAGATGGTCTTTGATCTGGTCATGGCTTCTTAATCATCAATTAATGAACAGAATAAAACATGCTTGTATAATATGTGAGTAGGAATTGTGGATATGAACCTCAGTTGGGTCAGCACTCTCAATAATATTGGTTGACTTGTCTTTGCCATTAAGTACAAGCTTCATGATGGGATATTATGACTTTGAGCACTTGGTACTCACTTATGTCAAATGCCTGAGTCTCTCAGTAAGACTGTGTAGTTTAATTTTGACATCATTGGTTCTTGCATCATTGGTCCAGTTCAGAACAAGGACAAACCAGCTGCTTTCAGGGGACACAGAAATGGAGTAAGTGATGTCTTGTAAGTCTTTCTATGTCTGGAGGAACTCTGCAGTAGCTTAGGCTTTAACCGTTTTTTCTTGATTCTATCTCCCTCTGTTGTGCTGTTGGATTGTAAGACATTATTTAATACTCAATAGCCACCTAAGCCACAATACTTTGCAATGCAAATAAAATTTTGAGTGTTAATTTTATTTGAATGTTTTTGTTCATGTTTTAGTATTGTATCTAGTTGCCATAGCTGGCTAAGAATGTGAGTAAGGTCGTTCTTCTTTATTTCTCTAGGGAGTACTTTGACATTTTGAGAATGGTCTGATCATAACACTGAATAAATTCATCTTTTCCAAAAAGAAAAATAAATTTAACAAAGGAGTTTTATGCCCAAGCTGAGATCTTCAGGCTCCAAAATCAAATATTTAACTGAAACCATCAATAAATATTCAATTCTAAATTATTTGTTCCAAATCATAGCTCTGGATGATTAAATTGCTACCAAGAGGTTTATATATATTAGATATTAAATTCAAGTGTGTGTAAGTTTATACACACACACACATCTTCAATAATCTCTTGGCAATTTATATACATTTCTTTCATGTCATTTCTGTCTCTTCCAGTACTACATCAGAAATATTGTTGCTTCCAAAGTGCTGCCTCGAATTACTATTTTCCATTTGGACTGTGTTTGTAGATCTACTCCAGAGACTTTTGAAGAGGGCCAAGAATCAGGATAGTGTTGTCAGGAACTTATTTGTAAAGCATATCATGCATCAGAGAATTAAGGAAGTTTCCAGAAGGTACTCGATAAAAATTAAGAGGTCTTCTTATACTAAAAAGAGTGATGTTGCTAAATTAGTTAAGGTTATATCATATCCACTATCCATAGACTATTGACATGTGAAAATCTATAGAAGGCTTTAGAATTTGACCCTATTTAGACTGGAGAATTGACACATCTTATCTGTTTCTTCCTGTAGTATGTACTGTTGAGTTTGTAGATAAAAAATGCCTACATCCCAACTATTTAGCTTTTCTTCCCTGAGGCAACACAAAAGACAAATAGATGTGCCTACATTTCAGTCAACACTATTCTAGTTTCAAACCCAGGTGGTTGGCTGGATTTTGCAGATAGGCTGTCTGCTGATTTGCTGCTCTTATGAGACATGTTTTCCTCAAGTCATACATACAATTAAAGATTTACTCTTCTTGTATTTAATAAAAATTTCATGAGAAAAGCTACTTAACTCACTTTGAGCAGTAGGAAATACTACACAACTGTACTTCTGAGTTCTTTCACTCAGGAACCTATATAACATTTAAGGAAAAATATGTATATATATAATGTTTCAAAAACATAATAAAAATAATCATTGCATAGATTAAAGTCTTTTAATATTGAAGACTAATTACAGTTCTAAGAAAAGGGGAATAAAATATCTAATGCTGTAAAAATCTTCATGAATTCACAGAAGTCGAGAATTGGCTTGCCCAGGATTTTAGGTTTAATCCTGTTCCAGTGCTAAGCAATCATACCCTTTACTGAAGAATAGTGGTATCTAAGATGTGGAAACTGCTGGCCTGGCATTGCCAGGGCTGACCGCTAACTTTCCATCCTGTTTCAGTGGGAGGGTATACCTACACTGGCCGGAGGACACTGAAACTTCTCCTTGCTCTCACAACTGAAACTCAGAACTAAGCTCATTAATGATTGAGAATATTGGGGATATCCTTTGTGTCACAGATGTTTAATGCATGAGTTTGAGTGTACATTTCATGACCACTTCATAATGGATGATTAAACAAACAAATGAAAAGGATAAAACACAAACAAACTGGCTCCAAAGCATCTGTTGCAATCCCAGAAACTGAGAAGATGGAAGTCAACCAAGGATGTGCTCCAAAAACATGGTAGTTTGGATGGAAGAAACAAAAATCTTCCCTTTATTGAATTCTATTATTTGTAGTCTTTAACTTAATTAACACATGGTTGCCAACTGAAAGATCATTTTAATAAAGATAGTGGTATTTCTAGCCATATCTCTACTCTATGCCCTATAGGATAAGAAAACGAGAACTATAATTCAAATGGCCATGCCTTTATTTTCATCACAGCCCTTACTGTCCACTCTAAAGTGACAATTAAGAATTTGCGAAAAAAAATTCCCATAACCACGATCTCTGTCAACTGTACAAAAATTGCACAAGCTGCCATTGTTTTTCAGGAAATGAGACTAGAGTTTGCTAGAAGATTTATGGGTTACCTTTACTACCATTTATTGGTCACTACAGACTTATGTCCTTCCAGCTCTCTCCCATGACCTTGAGATACTTGCTCAGATTACACGACTAAACGCAAATCTAAATGGAGAAAGAAAAAAAATCCAGAGTAGTTTTGGTGTGTACCCAGAATCCATACAACAGCAAGGAGGGAGAACCCACAGCTTCCGACCAAATGCATAGGGCTGGTTTTAGGTCTACCGAAGGTCACAACAGTGATTTTGTAAAGTGAAAGTCCTTCAGACTTGACCTCTAAGCACCTGCTTTAGGAAAGTTTTATTTGGATCCTAGACTCTTCTTATCATTGCTACAGTTATTGACAAGAGAAATATAGGGGTGAGTATAAACAGAGAGTTTCAGGAAAGAAGAGCTCAAAGGAAGTTTCTAGAAAGTAGTGCTTCTTAGAGTAGGCACAGCAATGGGTCTCCACTGCTAGGGAAATGGTGGGTACAAGAAAGTCTCCAGCATTGCTTCTGCTGGCTTCTGTTGTGGAGCCAACACAGCATGTTCAAACATGTCCAGAATTCTCCTTTACATACTTTCGGCTTTCCTGTGCCTTGCACGTTTAATTAACATTCATAGGCAACAATAGTAATTCCATCAAACCCGGGTCCATCTTTCATTACATCGCGCGTGCATGAAATTCCACATGTTGAGATGATAGAATCGTCTATTTTCTATCAATCTGAATTAGGTAAAATTCTGCAGTTTAACCAGGTAACATTTCCACGGATGTAAACAAATATATCACCGATAATGAGTTGAAGGAATTGGTATGAAATTGAATTTAAAGCCTTAATTTAAACAAAATATGCTCCCTAGTTTATATCCAATCAATACACATGGCATATGAAATTTCATAAAATATGATACAGTACATTGGTTCTTCCATATACCAGTCACTATTTTTATAAGTGTGGAATATTACTGGATGACGAATATAATTAAATAGACCAAAAGCATGTGAATTAAAACCATGAAGATTGTTTTTTCTTAATGGAATTACAGGCTTGCCAGTGAGCTTGTAGCCATTAATACTATTCTAGCAGAGAAGCGTATTAGCCCCCAAGGGATAGATTCTTATTATCAGTTATGGATTTTGTGGGCTTTAAATTATGAAGAAAAATGCTGTATTTGTCTTTGAAGGCAAAGGAAGAAAATTGTAAGCAAACAATGTTAACTTCAAATATAAGGGTGTTTGGCTTTGTACGCAGTTTGCTCCATAGTTAAAGCTACGCTCTACATTGCATGCACAATTTCATGCAAATTGGACTTAATTTACTACATGCTTTGCCTCTTCAATTAAATAAAATGAGAGGATGATTTTTACTTTAGAAGAGTGAGAATCCAATGTGTTAAAATGTTTTACCTCTAAATTTTCTGTAAGTAGCTTATATACCCAAATGTTTATTTGCAATAATTAATTTAACCAGGGTGTTCGGAGCTTAGCTTGGCTTGGAATGCTTGGGTGCTTCCCCTGAGGAGCTGATGCACTCAAAACAAGCAAAAGTACATTAACATGGTGAACAGTGCTTTTAAATTTATCTTCATGGAACACCTTTTTGTGTGCATTTTCTTGTTCCTTCCCTCTGTCCCAGCTTACCAGTCTTCAAAAACTGGTAGCTTAAAACTTGTAAGATGAAGCCTCTGATGAGGTGGATCCATTTCTTTTTCTTTTTCTTTTTTTTAATTTTGACAATACTGTATCTTTTAATACTGTAACAGTGATGAATACAACATTTACAAAATGTGGATCCATGGTAAATAGAGAGACAATCTACCCTTAGATTCAAAGAATTTTTTTTAATTTAAAAAAGGACAAGAAAACCTTTGGATGAGACACAAAAATTTCCTAAATAAATACCATTAATAAGTTAAAGCACTTTTTTCCTTGCAAAGATGGGTATATTTTCAACATAACTTTTCCTTGGTCTGTTGATATTTTGAAATATCTGAGGTATGATTAGCACATCTTCCAACAAGATGTGCTCAGTCTTCCATTGTTACTGACATGAGATGAAATACAGTTTTAAAGAGTTTTCAAATGCATATGGGGTTAAAATTGAGGCTCTCTATTTTGCACTTTTCCAAAAAGGTAATCTGTCTTCTTCCCTCCAGATACTCCTTAATATAATATTTGATTTGGGGGCATCCATTTCTTATGGCAAATATAAAAAGTTATCTCAAACTGAGTGGCTTAAAACAATAAAACAATATTACCTGTCAATTATTCACTGTCTTTGAAGCTAGGTGTTCAAAATCAACCTATTGACAGTAACTTCTGAAATGGGAAAAGGCCAATTCTCCTTTATCACTTCCTGATTTTCAGTGGTTTGTAATGACTTTGGTTCTCCTTGACTTTCCAGTTCAACATTTTTTTTCTTTCTGGTTACCTCCATCCCTTCCTTCCTTCTTCCCATTCTCCTTCCTTCCTCCTTTCCTTTCTTCCTTTCATTCTTTTTTGAGGTGTTTTTTTTATTATGTACCTTAAACTGGCCTGAAACTCACTGACATCCCCCTGTCCCACCTCTTAACCTTCTGAGTGCTGACACTGTAGTTGAGACCTACCATGCCCAGCTCAACAGCATCACTCCATCCTGGTCTCCATTGTGTTCTGTCCTCCTGCATCTGAATTCAAGTTTATGTCCTCTAATAAGGACATCAGATACAATAGAGTGAGTGCTGTCCTTATTCTACAATAACAACACCATGGTTTTAGTACTTTTGTGTCACTGTAACCAAAATCAGTAGCAGAAACAACTTAAAGCTTGCAAGGTTTATTTTAGCTCATGTTTCAGTTTATTACAGCAGGGAGTGCAGTCTCTAAACCTCAGGCTGAGAGAAGCTACATTTGGGGAAGTAGAATCATTCATGTAGTAGAAGATAAGAGGCAGAGAAGGTATGGGAAAGGTAAGAGTACAATATGTAAGGTCTAACCTTACTGACCTACTTAAGTCAGCTAAGCTGGACCTCCTAAAGGCTCCCTACCTGTCAAAATACCATGGACAAGCAGAACTTAGCATCCTCACAAGAGCCTGTGGGAGCTAGTTCAGACTTAAGTTATGAAAACCAGAATACAAACAAACAAACAAACAAAAGAAAACAAAACTCTTCTTCTAAATTAGGTCACATTGCAATGCATGGGAATTTTAATTTTCAGCATATTTTGAGGGGAGTGGAATATAACTTAACATATGACAAGATACTTTTGTTCTTAAGCAAGCCTTCCTATTTGTGTGCATTCATTCATTATTTAAAAATAGGTCTTCTGGTTATTGAATTTCTTTTCTATAGCATTCTCTTTCACACATGTTTCTTAAATTAAGTCCAAAAGTAGTGCAGAGAAAATATTATTATTCCTGCACTGCTAGGAATGAACCTGAAGTTTAGAGACTTAAGATATATTTACTTGTTCTGGTCTGGGGATGTAGCACAGAGGTAAAACAGTTTCCTGGCACAAGCAAAGCCCTGGTTTGAGCCCTGGCACTGGCCTCCAAGCTAAACATTTACTGTGCTCTATGTCTCAGCTTGAATCCTTTAAGGAAGGCATCCTGAAAAGTAAGAGAGAATTAAATTTCCATTATCTCCTTATTCAATCATCTGACTAGTGTTTGGCCTTCAGTCTATGCCATAAGCTTCATACAGGAGACTGGATACAGGTATTTCCATCCCTGGGCATAGAGACACTTTATAATATTGGTGAAACACATGTTGTGATAAGTAACTTTTACCATTCATTAGTGATAGCTGCAAAAATTTTTTATTCAAAGCCCATTACCTAATGCACTCACTATTATTGGCAAATTCTCCTTCATCCCCTATAGTTTAATAGACACTCTACTTTGTGTTTAAGATATGAAGATGAATAATATCCTTCCTTGTCCTCAAGGAGTTCCCACTTTAGTGGAGGAAGAACAAAAGAAGTAGGGATGAAGTAAGTAGGAGGAAGACTGGTTTCCTGAGTATGGGGGTGGCTGGAGGTTCTGTTTGCATCACATAAAAAGGCGGCAAGGCAAGATGGAATCACTGATGGGTAGATTTAAGACATCAGGGGCACAGCCACAGATAGAGAATCTGAAATAAAGAAACAAATCTTTGGCAGAAGATGCATCATCTTTGGCATAGCTTTACCACATTATATGAGCCTCTTCTTACAGATCTCCTGTGTGAGCCACATCCTCTCCTGTTCTCATTAGTGTATCCCACACATTTCTGACTCAGCTTATATAGAGCAGGATTTTCTAGTTGCTAGAGTTTTGCAAATATAGAAAAGGCTTTCTTTCAGGATCATGAATTCTCAGTCCCTTTGTAATATTTAATTATCTGAGAGAATGTCTGTTTCAAACCTGTGTGAAAGAAGTGTATCTTTTCTCTTTTGATGTCATGACACAGAAAGGTAATGATGATGTTTTTATGACACACTGAAATAACATTCAGAAGGGAAGTCTTCTGACTCTTGGGCTAAATGGTCAATAGCCCCCATCTTCACTAATGCTTTTTGTGTGTCATGTATTTGTGTGTGCACATTATGTATCTGTAGGAAGAAGATGAGCAAGGATGTCAGGACCGCGAGGGGTGCGTTCACCCACTGAGGCAATGCACATCTTTAATCCTTATATTGAAGTGATAGAGATAAGAGGATCCTGGGCACTCACCTATGTGGAAGTGTATGTATAAGCTGAAGAGTGGCACAGAAATATCTTCCTCAATCATAGTCATTTATTTATTTATTTATGTGGTATTTATTCATTTAGCCTTGAGACAGAGTCTCCTACTGAACTTGGAGCTCAATGTTTTGTCTAGACCGGACAGCCAGTGAGTCCCCAGGATCCTCTTATCTCTATCACTTCAATATAAAGATTAAAGATGTACATTGCCTCAGTGGGTGAACGCACCCCTCGCGGTCCTGACTTTCTTGCTCATCTTCTCCCTCCTTCTGCTCTTCATCTGGACCTTGGGAGCTCAGTCCAGTGCTCCAATGTGAGTCTCTGTCTCTATCTCAATCCTTCACCAGATGAAGGTTCTATGATTAAATGCAAGATATTCATCAGTGTGGCTATGGGACAAGGCCAGTTCAGGCACCCTCT
>LOEQ01004931.1:84818-110342 GCA_001685075.1 Bramus lutescens | reverse complement strand
TCTTCTTCTTCTTCTTCTTCTTCTTCTTCTTCTTCTTCTTCTTCTTCTTCTTCTTCTGTGCGCACGCTGGACCCTGGTCATGTGAGTTTCCCCGTTTCCCAGTTATTAAACTAAATCTATTGTATTGAGCTGGTCTGGTTAATTCTAGCTTACTGGTCGACCATGCCCATCAATAGCTCAGGATGCACATTTTCATTTTGGAAATCTTTATTTTATTATGATTATGTGTGTGTGTGTGTGTGTCTGTGTGCTGTTTGTGACTATGTGGTTATGCAGGTGGTGCCTGCACAGTCCGGAAAGACCCTCAGATACACTGGAGCTGGTGTTACAGGTGGCTGTGCCCCACCCTGTATGTGCTTTTAATAGCACAGTGGATAGGCGACATTCCATGCATTACTTACTTTTGTGCTGCTGTGATATAATACCATGGCCATGAAAACACAGAGAGAAGATTTATTTTGGCTTATGGTTCCAGAGAGGGAATTCATAACTGTGAGGAATACATGGCAGCTGACGTCCAGAACAGGAAGCACACAAAACCCAGAGGGAGAACTGGAAGGTAGGTGAGGCTATGAACTCTCAAAACCCTCCCCAGTGAGGAACTTCATTCATCATGGCTCCAAAACTTAGACATTCCATAATTTCCTCACACAGAGTCGCAACTGGACACTATCTGTTAAAAATCATTTTCAATTTTCCATTTAAACCACTACACCAACTGAATTACTGTAGTCCAGGGGTAAGTCCTATTGTGCTTCATATTCATTTACATCCTTAAACTCAGGTACACTTGTATATTTTCTTACCTTTCCCAGGGAGATGCTCTATTCTTCTGTAAATGAAGGAACCTTAAACCCTTTCACAAAATTTCCATATATCTGAAGCTTTCCTCTAAACTCAATAGGTCCTAAACATTTTTTTAACTGTTTTTCTCCCATGTATAGGCCATTCCCAAGAATGTGCAGTAAGCACTTTGAAGGTACCAGACTTTGCAACTGGGAAGCAATTGCAGGAAAATCATAGACACTCCTGCGGAGGATTTTGACACTAGGGTGACTGTGAAGTATGTTTCTAGCCCGGAAATGAATAGGCTTCTAGTTAGTTTTGTTTGTTGTTTTGGCGGCAGAAACCAGGTCTCTAGTACTGGTTTTTCTTGAACAGGACAGGAGATAGGTGATGGAGAATTGGAATCATAGAACAGAGGCAAAAGATGCTGATGAAATCAGCCAGGAAGAGGGCCAGGAAAGAGAAAGGGGTAGCTTTTCTTACAGGGTGCACTGGGATGTTGCTACTCTTCTGCCATCCTCACATTCCTATCTACTTTCATGTAAGGCCATATGGATTTTTCTTTTCAGTCTTTCCTGAGACAAATCACACTAAATAATTCTCAACAAAGACAAGCTGGATAAGAGATTTTAGGATCTTTGATCCTTGCATGAAAGATAATAAATTCCTTGCTGTTGTGGGCTTCCCCTATGAGTTCCAGTGGGAACCCTTTTCTTTGGTAGAGGGTCTATTCATGTTTAAATATGAATATGTATGCTTCCTAGGTTCTAGGGAACAGATTCAGTTTTCTTCTTCATCCGTCTCACTACCATTTTCCATTTCCTCCATCTCTTCTTTAATGTGTTGGATGAATGAAGCAATAAGGTTGCAGCTTGAAGCCGTTGCTGGGCATCTCAGAGGATGGTTGGCTTTTGATAATTTTTTAAGACGGAAGAGCCATTTTTCTTTTATTGATTCACTTAGAAACTGTGAGGGGCACTCACAGGAGATGAGATCCTCCCTGCTTCCATGCTCACCTAGCTGTTCCCTAGCTGTTTCCACTGTCTGGAAGCTCTAAAACCTCTGCTCTCTGGTGTAAACCTTTCATGACAGTTTCTTGTACAGAGATGTATATTTAACATTGAAAAAGTCTGAAAGATGCAAGGTTCAAGCTCTTCCTCCTCTTGAAGTTGATACTTAAGTCTTGGGCCCTTTCTAGGAAAACATGTTGTTGAGGCTCCCCACTCAACAACCACTGTTTGGAGTAACCTTTCTACACAACAAGCTCAGAATACTAGAAATGTGCTTTGGAAACCCACAGTGCCAATCATTGACTGTCTTCATCAAGCTTCTTAGAAGCTATCAAGGCTTTTTAAAAACTCTAAGTTCAAGGCTAGGCTTGTGTCTGCTAGGGTATTATTTAATTTCCACATGGCCTTTGAATTTTTCTCTTTTGTTGTGAACATGAGCACATTACACAAACTAAACATGACTCAACATGGCAGCCAGCGGAATTTCCCTCTATTAGTCTTTTGCAATCTTTCTTCAATAACAAAGCAGTTTAGATGTCTAAAGCATGAAGCTGATTCTACATCTTCATCTAAGTTCTTTTATTTTTTGCTTGAGCATGACATTTGGAAGATTTATGCTTGTGATAAATTGGGAACCCAAGACAAGGCTACTTAGAAACTATAGAATTATATAATGATATGCAGAAGATTTATGTTCATGATAAACTGGAAGCCTAAGACAGGGTTACTTAGAAACCATAGAATTATCTAACGATATGTAGAAGATTTATGTTCATGATAAATTGGGAACCTAAGATAAGGCTACCTAAAAATTGTAGAATTATATTATGGTATGAAATACCACTACCTGATATAGTCTCATATGTTTCAGCATTTATTGTTTGGAAATTGTTTTGAAAACTATTATTAAAAATACTTTGGAAGTACAAATACCAATATATCTACTTTTGCTCTGGGGACCTTTCTAGAATATCTCAAGTCACCTCACAGAGAAACTAAACAAGTGAAAGAAATTTTATGAAGTTTCACAGTAAGGCCAGAGTCTATCTTCAGTGAAGTAGAAAGGTGTAACCAATGACATGCTTGACTATTCTCCCCAGAGGACAAAAGTAGGCAACTAAGCTTCAAGTCCAACAGTTCTGGCTACTTAAGGTCACAATAAAAGGAAGACATGAAGGAGTTGTGATGCTCAGGCTTTGGGACAATCAAGTGCAGGGTTAATTACTGCATTTCTTGGATCACGCAAAGACAGTCTGAACCGTAACCAAACTATCTTCATAATAAAGGTATTTGATAGGCGCATTTTTTATCTTTTTAAGTAAATGAGAAGATTGAAACGAAGAGACTTTCTGTAATTTTCCAGACACCTCATACATGGAAAGTGATCTTAAACACATCATCAGAAATACAACTAGTAACCAGCAGGACTTTTTTATTCTTGTAAAGACTATGGTGGGTCAGGTGTGATGCTGCTTGTGATCAAAATACTTGAAAGGCTGAGGGACAAGGTTCATGGCCCAACATGGGTAATTTAGTGAGGCGAACAATTTCCTGGGATATAGTTTGTTGTTAAACTGCTTATCTAATATACATAAAGCCCCATACTCAGTCTTCACCCAGTATTGAAAAAATGTTTAAAACCATTGAGAACTGATTTTTCCTAAGCATCATGTGTGTGTTTGTATTTATTTATATTATGTGTATTTTTTTATTATGTGGTTTTATTTATTTCAGTCTACACAATAGGCTTTCTGCCCCCTGTGTAGACTTAAATAGTGGGCTTCACCAGTCTGCTTTTAAGTCCTTGTCATATAAAGACCATCTCAGACTGAGAGAATATATGCATTTGCTATTGCTGGCAAGAATAGGCTTGTGTGTTTGAAGAAGCTTCCAATTTCTGAAATTTCAAGTCTGTGATAAAGCAACAACAAACTTTGGGGCTCCTCATTCTTTCTCTGGGGCTTGGGCAGTGGGAGTAGCTGTGGTTAATCTATGAATAGCAATTTTATCATCTGTTTCTTCCTCATCTTAGATTCTGGAGTTGTCTGACGATGAGGTAGGCACACAGTGCTGTGCATTCTGGTCCCGGCAAAGTCAGGGAGCAGGCCCTTGCAGAACCTTTAATGAGGGGCCTGGAAAAATCTTCCAGGGTCCTCTACTGCAAGGTGAGCCTCTGAGCCCTTAATCCCACTTCCACATTTTTGCTATTGTAACCTAGAAGCAGTGTTCACAACATGCAGTAAAGGTACTAGCAGCTCTGCCCTTGTGCCAAGGGGCTGAACTGATTGTGTAATGACTTTCAGAACACTGCTTTTTTAAAAAATGGTGCTTCCCAGACATTATCTTTTGCTAAAGAAGTTTGATTTGCTTTCGAAGGTATTTTAGTGCCTTTTTTCCCCCCTGTTTCTCTACTTGGATAGTATTCTTTGGAATTTTGCCAGATTGAAGCATTCCTTACAGCTACATACATCCCATGGAATGTTTTTCTTTTTTTCCCTTCTACTCCGTTTATGGACATATTTCAAATATTTGTTGTTTCTTCCAATACTGAATAGATTCTTCTGTATTTAACAACCATCTAGTAAAACAGTAATCTATTCTAGGAGCTGCCACATTGTAGAGCCATAAGCAGAAATAGTATAATTTCAACACACTTAATATAAAGAATTTCCATCTCAAGCATTTGGTATTTGAATAATAGAAGTAGATAGTAAAATCATTAAGGGATAAAGATAAATTCTGAATTAAGTATCAAAATCTATTATAAATCAACATAACTTTTATTATTAAATCAACATAATTTTTCTGATTATTTCCTTTCATAAAATAATAATTAAGTGGTGTTGAGAGATGACTTGGTGGACAAAGTATTTATTTGGCATGCAATTATGAAGACCTGAGCTTGGACCTCCATCACCCATTTAAAAGCCAGCAACAGCAGCACACACCTGCAACCCCAGCCCTGGTATGGCAGAAGCAGCAGAACTCCCAGGACTCTCTAACATAAATGGTGAGCTCTAGGTTCAATGAGCAAGCCTGTATCTGAAAATAAGGTGTGTGGCAACAGAAGTAGACATCCAAGCCTAAAACCCCTTCCCTACCATGGGCAAATATACCCATGTACACTCACATAGAATACATATTCACCACACACACACACACACACTAAAATAATCATATTTTTTGTATACTGCCGAGCATTTCGAACATAGAGTTTAGTAACACAATTAAAATAGTAAAACTTGACAATGTGTCAATGAAATTTTAGCCTCTTTCCCTCTCATCTTTTTTGTTATTTGACTTTTTTTTTCTGTTATTTCCACTGCTTTGTTGTTTTCACTCTCAAACTAAAAATACAGCCAGAAAAGAAAATGTCAAAATGTTGTTTTAAAATGTGAAGAATCATAAAATGAGACACTCTGTAGTCTTTTAAATAAAAAAAGATTATTTTCCTTATTTGTCCCTCTCATTGGAAAAAATCGTTGAAAACAGAGTAAGAATCTGTTCATAATTTTCTTGTCTTATTATCACAGATACCCCCGTTCAATGGATTCAGTTCACTCATATCCCCCTTAAATAAGCAAAGCCCAACCTCCAGGACAGTTGTCAGCATGAGTGAGCACATGTGTGGGAAAGTGACTGAACAGGTGAGCTTGAAAACTGCCAAGAAGACGACGGGTTGACACACACTATCAGATTCTCCATCCACTCCCCAGCGGGTGACGTTCCAGGAAATCTCTAGAACTGGGCAGCTAGCTGCACAATTCCTGACGTGGGGGCGGCCTCCAGCTACCCCACTCTAACCTATCTTTGCTCTCCGTGTAAAAAATGCAAAAAGAAGTCTGTTTTAAAACACAGCCTTACCTAGAAACACAATAAGTTGCTATAGTTATTTTTGCCTTGCTTCTCATAAGGCCTTTTTTATTTTTACCACCCAATAATCAAGGAAGTCACCTTAACCGAAAGTGACTCTCGAAACACATAGTGTACACGTCCATCTAAAGAGTACGTGTGTAATCTATGAAGCTACCATTGCTCTTTGAGTAATCCTTGCTGGTCTTTCCTTACATTCAGCCACATTCTTATGTCTTCTACGTCTATCAGATAGAATTTCCCCTTTTTTTTTCGCTTGAATTCCAGTGGCTCAGTTATACACGTTTCTGCTCTTCAAACACTTCTTTAAATCCTTGATCTTCAAAGGGTTTCTAGTCTAACCTAGCTGGCGATGCATTTGCAGACCTTCCAATGATCCATCACGTAGCTTTAGTGTCCAGTGCTTCTGTTTCTTCTTTTATTATTAATTTCTTCCTAATTTAAGTCAATTTACATTCTGTTACTGAAGGGCAAGCCGTATATCTCTGGGATGATTCATATTAAGGAAATGGCTATGATCCACAAAAATTCTTGTCGGTTGAAAAGATAATCTAAGTCTTCATAATCTTGGATCTTGGGCTTGTGAGATACACAGCTCAGTCACTGGATAAAGGTACCTGCCTTCAAGTCTGATCATCTGAATTTGATTCCCTGGAGAAAGTCGGGTCATACAAGGGACCTTCACATTTGTGCTGTGGCACTCATGAGCCCATGCATATTTGACAAATGAAAATCAATTAATGCCAAGAAAAAATATTTTAAGATTATTTTAGGCAAATGAAAAGTGGTTTTTCTATAGTGGCTACAGTAGTGCACAAGAAGTCCTTCAGGAAATCATGGGACCGGCTGAGCCCCACTCACTGTCCTGGTAAAGGTCCTGGCAATTTTCTTCTCAGTTAAAATGGCTTCTGAGATAGAACCAAATTTGGCATTAGAATTGTAGATGCTCACAAGAACTGGCAAGGGTAGAACAAACAATTTCTTGCTGCCTATTGCTCATGGGACATTTGCCAAGAAAAAAAAAATAAAAACAATTTGCTTTGCTGCAAGAGCCCAGTCAGCTATTACTGGAGAATGTTTTTCCAAGATTACTTATCAGTGACTTTAATAGGGCTGGGAGGTTTGTGTGGTTTGTGCAAAATGTTACTTTTAAACTCTAAATTTTTCCCCATGTTCCTTTAAGCATCTGAACTCTCTCCTAATTGTAATCCAATCATTAAGATCAACACCTCTCCAAATGAGTAGATAGGAATGCATAATTAAATACTTAATGATGAAGTGGATTTAACTATTATATTGCTGTTCTAGACAGGCACCCCTCCCATCTAAAGAGGCTCCTTGGTATATTACACAAGAGTTCTAGTTGTTAGATACTAATTTGGTTTTTTAATTGCACACTCTTGTCGTGACAGGATTTCTGCCAGGAATACACGTCTTCAGTGCCTCTTCATTGATTGATAGAATCATTCATTTAACAAGCATTTGCTGGCAGTAGTAATCCATTTAGCAGACGTTATTGGGCTACACTGAGCCAGAGACACACAGAGAGAAATACATAAGATAATATTGTGGTCTCAATAAAGTCAAAGACTAGATGGAGCTGTGAACATGCAAAGAAAGAGCAACAAGGCAACTTCATACATGAACAATAGATGTTCACATGTGGCTTAATGCTTCCGCCTCACTCAACACCACCTCTCACCCATGTAAATACTTGGGTATGGTTTCAAAACTTGCCACAATGTAAATATTTGCACATGTAGAGGGAAATCAAACAGAATATAGAGAGATCTGGGCAGTTTAATTCAGTTGTTAAACCATAAATCTATAAGGCCAAAATCATAGCCTTAATGCTAAGCTCAGAAAGTCTGCTAGACTAGTCAACAATTCCACTGGGTTTTTAGGCCATTCCTATAATTCTACACAAAGGTTAAGAGTGACATGGTTTGAAACTGTGTGAGTGTTCATCAGGATAAGTATCAACCTCATCAGTGGGATGTAAATAGCATTCGCTCCCTCTCCTAATAGTAATTCAGAGCATATGGAAACTTCTGGGAATTAATAAAATTTGATGTTTGTCTTTAAAACATCAGTCCTCGTGCAATGATGACGAATGCAGCAGGGAGAAAGAGTCAAATCCGTACGTCTAGCAAAACCTTAACCATATCTCTGGATATTTCTATTTTCCTTAGAAAATTGTGTTGGAAAAGCTCCCTGAGCTAGTTTCAGCAGTGGCAGTATCCAGCCTGTGATGCTGGAGTCAGAGCGCCGACTTTCCTCCTCTCCCTCATGTAGGGAGGAGGAAGGGAATCCGGATGCCCACATCATTTTCTGTTCTTTAGTATTCTGTGCTTCCTACGTGAGACCCCACCTGGTTAGAGGGACAGGCTTTGCTCTGGCGTTCGCCTTTAAATGTGAAAAATTAGCCATTAGACTAAAATGCAGGCGTTACTTGTAAAGTCGTCTTTGTTTTCTGGTCTCATTAGAGCTATTCTGGATGACATGATAATGAGCATAACATAATTAAAGAGTAAACACCAGGCAACTATAACCAGAGTCCGTGCTTTCCAATATCCGATGGTAACAATCAGAATGAGTAATTTCTGCTCCACGAGGGTGGTCTTTGTACAGCTTGAACTCAACTTGTTCTCTTTTCCCTTGCCACCGGAGGCTTATGCAAAAATCCCTGCTAACTGTAGAGTTTGGGTTTTATTAGAGAAAGCATTGTCTTGAGGGAAGAAGTACAGAGATGCAGATGAAAAACTTGAAACGTGAGGCAGAGAAATCTGGCAGACACTGGCAACTGCCATTTTCAATGACGGGAAACTGACTCAGAAATGCAGAAGGTGATGACTTTGGACGTAAAAACCTCAGCGTGATCAGCCAGAGCTTGAGAGAATAAGAAGCTGAAAATTATCTTCAGAGACGATTTGACACTGTAGAAAAAGTGATACCAATTGCATGGGAAACTGATAGGTGAAGAGTGGATGAGACTTGGATTTTTCATTAGTTTTAAATCACACAGCACAGGAAAGTCTAGAAAGATCCCGGAGATTTGCTTTGCTGGGCCCCCATTGTGTCTGAATATTGATGCTGTGGAAGGTGATAGGCAACTTGGAGCTCTTTGACTTTCCACCTTCAAAGTGACTGATGTTAAAAGGAAGACATGCAGAATTCATTATTCCAAATCATCTGCTACCTAAGTAGATTTTTAAGGCCTCGTTGTAGACCTATTGTGATTTGCCATCCCAGGAAAAGGGTAATTTATTTTGACCTGCATAGAAACAGTGGGTACGCTATATTGGGATGATTCATTTTTTTTAAAGATACTATTTCAAGGTTAAGCCTCCTTGGGTCACAGCCTCATGTTTTTGGAAATCTTTCCCAGTTCTCCAGTTCTGCTTTCTGCCTTGCTGGCTTTATAATGAGTTTCAACGGTTTTACATTTCAGTCATTTTAACTAATAATATTTGATACTACTCCCCATTGTCATATTTCTACTAATTATTCTCTAGCTGCTGCCTGTATTTGCCCCCTGGCAGACTGAGACACAGATGCGTGTCATTTCAAGTCTCTAGAATATTTGAATTTGATCACTTGCAAAAATATGTTTCTCATTCATGAACATTATACATCTCAGACTAATCGGTTGTAGATATGGCTTTGATTGCCACCTGTTTTTTTTCCTGAGCTGCTTGTGTCTGTTTTTCTTAATTCCCCAGATATTATTTGTTTGCTTATTTTAAGGTATTTTAAAGAACAGAATGACCCATTTATTGTCAGTGGTGTTAAAACAATATACATAGCAGAGTGCAATTGACTCCATCAAAATATGAAATAAAGTTTTAAAAAACATCAAGACACCCTCAAGTGAAGTTATAAAATAAGATAAAAACATCCTGTTGTGTTTTTCTTGAAGCTTGATAGACGTCATGGCCTGTTTTCTTTGGTGTTTCTTAGATAAAGTAAAAACAGCATTTATTTTAGAAGAAAAGTTAGATATATATAATCAAAGTATGGATAGCAATAAGAAAAAGAACCACACATTTGAAATGTTCTGTAAGTCACTAGGATCAAATCTCCCTTCCAGTGGTTTTATTTATAGCTGCCCATGCTGAGATGTTGTAAAGGGGAACTAACTTGCTACTGTTTCTGACAAATTTTGCCTGTTGGTGGATTTCTCAACGAGAAAACAAAATCATTTCAATCCATAAAAAAGGAAGATCCTTTCTTCCTCATGAGCCTTACGACAATCCCCTTCCCTTTATAATACTGAGATGCAACAAAATCACTTGTAAACAGTTTTTCTTAATATGATCTATGTACCTTAGTTGAGGGCTGACCTTTGCATAGATATGCTCTTGGTAACTGTCTGGTAGGGATTTGCATTTTTTATGATCTACCCTTACTACTTTGAACTTGCTACAGCATCTCTGAAAAGTTTAAGAACTTGTTTGAAACCCATGTCCTTAAAGATTTGCTATCTAATCTTAAGGTTCTATCATGACGGTTTGAATATAGAAAAATATGCATTAGCTTTGTCATTACTGATTTTCCTCCTCCTATTTAAAACCTTTACAAAGCTGTTAAATAGTAAAAAAAATATTTGCAGAACTTATTTATGAGGAATTACATATAAATGAGAAGTTAATCTTTTGGAAAAATTTCTAAGGATTTTTTAATGGTAAGAGCCAATTTATGAGAATAATGTGGTATATTTCTGTTGATAAAGCAGCTTTGGATCATGTTCTGATGATGTGCAGAAATCCTATTATTGCTTCTGTCATCAACCTTAATTAAAGATGAAGTTAGACAGACTGAGATACACACTATTTGGGTTTCTCTTCTGTAACATTTCAAGATTTCTATGCTATACAATATTGCTGCTTTTTAATTTGTTTCTTATTTTCAAGACAGTCAAGAGTTTGTATGTTGTCAAGGTTGTATGCCTTTATCAGTTTCTTTCTTTTGAATGGTTTGATTTATTTTGTTTAGGCTTTTACTTTAAAGTCATTGATTGTGATAATTTAGAGCTTTTTCATACAGTCTTTATACCCATATATAGTGTGAAGTTGAAGATTTGCCAAGTTAATAAAGGCAGTATATAGAGTACAAGTAGAGGCTTTTAAGAGGAGGAGCCAATCATTGATGGTATATAAAAGAAGTCATTTTCAGAACAGAGAAAAATATAATGGAAGATGAAGTTATATGGTGCTTTGTGACACAAGCTTGGTGATTGGATCATCCATAGCAGCATGTGCAGAACTGTCAGAAACGTAGGAATCGAAGGCCTCATTACAGAGCTAGTGTTGTAGGATGCTGCTTTACAAGACTCTGTAATATGGATATCAGTGTATGATACAATGATTCCTATCTCCGGTTTCACATTGAAATGACTTTGGAGGGACCGGAATGAAAGGAAAATAGATAAAATAACCAGAGTTCACTGTAGATCAATTAGTCACTATCTCTGACTAGTGTCACTAAGCACAAGCTTTTCTAAGTACCACACTAATAGTTTTGAGGTACACCCAGGATCAGAATCACTACAGTTTACAGTAGAGATCTGAATATACAGACAAGGCACTGGATTAGTTTAAGGGACTTGATTGCAGTAGAGCCTGCATTTCCTGTTTCTTAGAAGATGGGGCATTTGAAGTTCTTAGAAGCCTATTATGATCCTAACAATTCAAAGTATATGGGCCTCTACCTGAACTCTATTCTGAGTTTCTTCATGATTCGTCTACATTGGGAATGTTTGTAACTATTCATAGAACTGCTTCCAGACTGGGAGAAACATCCTTAGCCCATGTTTCCTTAGTATAAGTCCATGACACCTTCAAGATTTGGCTCAAGGCAGAAAAGCCTAATGAATTCTTGTTTTGTAAAGATCTTCAATCACACTAAAATTGATATTGCTTCTAGAGACAGCAATTTACCTAGAGACACATCTGCTTTCTTTGATGGGTTTCTTAGATCATGCCTCCCCATAGTTAACACAACACAATAGTGGACAGTGGGGGTTGGAGGTTGAGGGTATACTTAAGCTCCATTAAGGGCATGCAAAAGTAATTGTCTCATTTAAGAGGCTGCAGGGGTCCTTTGAAATGCTGGCAATGAACTCATTATCTGAAACTTTGAAAGAGTTGCTGATTGATGAATGAATGCATAGTAAGAAATTGTGGTATGGGGGAGAGAAATGGATTGGTCGGTTAAAGGAGGATAGAAGGCAATTGACTTATACACAAAGAGGGAAAAATGAGTTAGATATGGCAATAGATGAAAGGTATAGAAAGGAAGGAGTGATTAGAGATGAATTGATACCGATTTGAACTTAGCATATGTATATTACATGAATGATATTTCTTAAACTGAAACACGCACATGAAACACTCACTGAGTAATAAACACATCCTGACTCATTGGCTTCACTTCCAGTGATTCTCATTTAGTTATCGGAGTCTAGACTCCAAAAATTGCCAGGTGATATTGCTGTAGCTGTCCCAAAAATCACATTTCTAGTCATGGCACATATGGGCTCAGGCACATGGAGGTGGGATATCGTTTTCATTTGGTTGTTGTTTTATTTTTGGCCCTTCTAGTTACAGGCTTGAACATCTAAAATCTATCACCTTTTCTTGGGCAATGCCTAATGAACTCTCATGAACTATTCACTGAGCAATCTTGTTAAAATGCACATTTTGATTCTGTCAGTCTGGGTTGGTGGGTGAAGTTTTGTGTCTAACAAGTTCCCTGGTGAAGCTCATGCTGCCAGTTGATGAACCAATCTATGGTTGAAAATCTCTCAGCCATCATTTCCTCATATTTCACGTAAATAAAAACAAGTAAATAAAAATGTTTGCATACCATTGATCAGTAGCCTACTAGAAGTAGCATCTTTGCAAATAGAATAATAAGTGGATTTCCAGGTAGTTTATAATTGCATAATTCTAAAAGAAAAGCATAACTGCTTTCAAATGTGGTAATATTGTATTATGATTTAATGATGTTCAGGTAGTAGTTGTGAAGGTAAATACTGGCAGATTGTCAGAATCTAGAATTATGTAGAAGATACATTTGCATATATGCCTGTAGGGACACACTTGACTATATCAACTGAAGTAGGAAGACCCATGGTAAATGTCTTTTCATGGACTGATATCTCAAGCTGAATAAAAAAGAAAAACAAAGTTGACCCTCCATGCTTCTAACTGCTTTCTGATTGTGGCTGTAGTATGTTCAACAGACCCACAATGGGCTGTTACACCTTTCTTTCCATGGAGAGCTATCTCCCCTTGAACAACTCTAAGTCAAAATAAATCCTGTCTTTCTTAAATAGTTTCTGTCATTTTTCTCCCACGATAATGACAGAAGTAATATATTTCCTTACTTTTTTAAAAACAACAACAACGAAAATTTCCTGTTTTAGCTAGGCTCTTAATACGCACAGTTGAGGGTGGTCTTGAACTTCAGATCTTGCCAGTGTGTGCCATCATACCTGTCTCCTAGTTTTGTTCTTACTTTGAAATAAGACTTCAAATACTAGAAAAGATGTTAAAAACACTTGATTTTTTTTTCTTTACCATATGTTGCTTCACTGAGTGTATTGCTTTCAGGGCCTTTTATTTTTCCTCTGAAAGTTTGAAGTACTCGGTGTTAAAAATCTAGACATCTTAAAGTATGATTTGCAATCATCTATACTCCAATTCAACAGAGAAATCTTTCTAACATTGATTTTCTCTCACAGGGTCATTCATAAACATATTCATTACACACGCACTCCACGAATATTCGATAATACATCAATCATGGGGCTCTTTTACATTAAGAGACACAATTGAAATTGAACAATATAATTCAATAAAATTACCGGTCTTTTTATTTATTCATCTAACCCCCAGTTGCTCAGTCACTGTAAACAGTTTCATTGAAAACAATTCACTTTTCTGTTGTTTCTGGATTGATCTTCCCAAACACATGATTGCTCTTAATTCAGATGAAATATTTCATTTCTTTAAGTACATAGAAACGAATTAGAGCCAGCTGAATGCAATAAGGGATGAGGAAGGAAGACTCTCAATAAAAGGAAATCAAACGTGTTTACAAGTCTGGGATCTAAACACTTGGGAGGTTTGCGGTTTTGGAAACTATATTCATATGTTAGAGGAGCAAATGATGAATGTTAGATAAACATGAGTTTAAAATGGCCTGGGTTCTTATTTCCCATTGCACCCTAAGTACCTCTTTTAAGCAAAAATTTCCCTGGAATTTCAAAGAGTTTCAACTCAGGCAAATAAAAAAAAATATCGTTAAAATGTGGAGGAGAGAGATGCAAATTTCTTCTCCAACATCAAGATGTATCTGATATATCTCTTTCACTCACATGACAGAGGTAACGTGTGGAACACTCATAACATTCATAAAAACAATTAGTGTATTCAGTCATCGTGAGGCATGTCAAATTATCATCCCAAGCAATGGTAAATCTTGGGTTCCTAAATCTGTTCTTGTTTCCAGTTCTCCTTTCAGTATGTGACACTGAGGATATGGCAAACACAGCCCTTGGGCAAATTAGAAACAGAAACTGGTGAAAACATTACCAACTCTTTTTGGTCCTTATTGCATTTTAAATTGTACTGTCTATTCAGTTGGTAAGGAACATTAATATAAGTGTGTTTTAGAAGCAGAAAGAAACCTATCAGCTGAGAGAGTACCATCCTGGAGTTCTGTCCCTATGGTCTTTTTTATTTTATTTGAAACCCGATTTTTTTTTTGTAGTATTTCTAAAGGAATGAGAACAGCCGGGTGGGGACTCCTGAAGGTGGCTGTCACTTTGAATCACTAAAATTCCCGTGATGGCTACCGAAAAAGACACTTGGCTGCAGGAGCTTTTGAATTTGTTGGCTTTGAAAGTTTCATGACTGGAAAAAAAAAAAAGGAAGGCTGAAGGGAACTGACATTTTAATTCCATGTGCCTGAGCTTTTTAGTTACATTCAGACACTTCTATTTTTATTTCTTGAAGCTGGGCCTATGTCCAAGTCGGAAGCTGCAGAATTATTGCTCTCATCCTCACATTTAGTACAATCTCTTAGAATACTAGGGTTAGGTCAACTCTTTCCCTGTCCTTGATTAAACCTACAAATAGATCAGGTTTCATGATAAGTACCAGTGGAAAAAGGACAAAAGATGGGAAGTGGAACATGGACCCTACTCTAGCTGATCTGGAATCAAATCCACTGCATCATCTCATCTTTGCCTTTTGGCCTGAGAACCTGGTTGGCTTCACCTCAGTATTGAAGTTATTGTTTCTTTTCTTTTTCTTCTTCTTTTTTTTTCCTGTCGTGCTGTGTTCTGATCCATTGAAAATGATAGCTCCTCTTGTTTTTATGCAATGGAAAAACTGTTGCAGAATACTTAACCTTGAAAGGCACTGACTGAATCTAAAAACAACAACAATAAAAAAAAAAGGTTTCCCTTACTGTGCGTCCCATTGGTTATTTGGAAACAGCTGTTTGATGCCAAGTCTGTACTTCACTCTTATCAGCCCATTTGGTGACATCAGAATGTGCCTGAATAACTCTGAAGGTTAAAATATGTTGATAGAGAATTCTGCTACTTCCATTCCTGAAAGCCACCTAATGCCATCCCTGGCAGGCAGCAGGGGCCAGGCTCTGTTGTTCTCATGATTGTGACTCATAGTAGAAATTTACTGGCTTCTATATATTACTATCCCTGCATGGTATATGTTATATTCAGGATAAGCCAAGCAGGACATCCTGTCAATGGCCTGGCAGGTTTGGTCAACCAACATATGGAACAGTCCCTAAGAAAACAAAAACACACTGTGCACATTCATGATCTGGAGACCAAGTTTTATATTTTGAGTTTTCCCCTAATACACAGTTGTTATATTTGTGACATCTATAAACCCTTATTTTTAGGAAGCTGGAGAATTATAATTTCATAATCATTTTCATCATTCCAAAAGTTATGCTTCATTGATATTAAATACCACTTGACTTGTGTTGTTTCTTTACAGTTCTTATTTATAATGCAACCTCCAAACAATTGCAACATTTTTGTATGCATCTATTTATTCAGGATTCTTATAGTGTTGAAATATATTGCATTATTATGGTGACTCAGCAACTAGAAAATACACATAGTCCAATTTATTTTTAATATTTCAAAGTACTGTTCTGTAATCTAAATGACATAATATGGTCTTAGTCTAGAAACATCTTTTAGAAAAAGATGCCAAAGATTAATCTTACCATTTGTGATGTGCTTTCATTTATTTCCAAACAGTGTTTTATCAGTTATTTATCTAGCTATTTATATGTTTATCTGGTGCCTGTCACTGCTATATTCAAAGGCTTTGACAAGTGTGCTGTTAGCCGAAAATACTGCCCAAGAGAGAAAGGATACTCTTTTTCTCTTGATTTTTTCAATGCCGCAGCCATAGTAGTTACTATATGATTTACTGAACAGCCCATTAGAAGGAAAGAGAGAGAAATATATCAGCCAGTCACTCAAGTCACAGACACTGGATATCTACTCTCAGTGAATTTCTGTCTGGAGCAGGATGGAAGGTGAAAGGTAAATATAACCATTGTCTTAAAGGTAAAATAGCAAACTTAGCATGAATAGTTTTCAAAAATGCCTTGTACATGATTTTCATTACTTAGTATATCATGTCCTCTTTCAAATGCAGTGCTTCCCTTGATCTTAGACGAGTGTCATTTGGTCAAAACACCAATGAGTTATATAGAAAGTGATAATTGAACAGCTATACATTATCAGATGAAGATAGCTTGATACCTAGTACATCTGACTGCTAATTTTCACACCTGATGCTTGTGAAATCCATCACTTCTGTGAGTGGTTCATCTTAGATTCTCATAGCTGTTTTTTTGTTTATATCTTATTTCCTTTGCACAAACGATAAGAAAAAGTTGTTAAATTAGTTATCTACAACCAGTATACCTAATGTGGGATGTGCTTCTGTATGCTTTGAATATATGTTATTACCATTGGCTAAAAAAGAAGCTGATTTGGCCAATAGCCAGGCAGAATATAGTTCGGTGGGAAATTTAAGCAGAGAGACATAGGAAAGAAAACAGAACAAAAAAGATACCAGAAGCCACCAGAGGAGTAAAATGCCAGAACATTATCGGTAAGCCACGGGACACGTGGCAATATACAGATCATCCAGTTACAAATAGTGCCGAATGTGGGGTTCTCAGATTTCCGTAGGGCCTGAGAAAGCTTTAAAAAAGGTTCTGAATGCAAAGAAACAGAGCTGCGCTATGCTTCTTGGTCTCACAGTCTCATGCCAGCAGTAGTGCAGAGACACATCTCCCAACAGCTGCCTGCAAGATGGTGTGAGCCACCAGTTGCCATGAGCAAAGGGGTATTGGTAGGTTTCCACAGTCTCACACAGACCTCGGTACAGAGATGCTAATCAATCCATGATGTGTGGCACATTTAGCTTTTGTTCATATAGACAAAAAAGGTTTGTGAGTCCGCTGCACTCTATCTGATGGCAGCACTGGGGAGTGGGGTGTAAGTGTAATGCTTATTGCTACCGCTTCCATGTTAAAAAGTTGAACAAAAGGGTGGAACCAATAGGCAAAGTTATCACATTGGTCCTAGCCACACCCACTTACCAGTTTAAAACAGCGATCAAAATATGAGTACAATTATGCAATAAAGACAGATTAGGGCAATAGATAGATAGATCGATAGATCGATAGATCGATAGATCGATAGATCGATAGATCGATAGATCGATAGATAGATAGATAGATAGATAGGTAGATAGATGGATAGATAGACCTCTAAAAGGTCATAGTGTGTTTTAAAAATGTAAATAGGCTTGGGAGAGAGAGGGAAAAAGTATAAACAGTTATAAAAAGTAATAAATAGTTTAAAAAAAAACAAAATCTTTAAAGAGACAGTAAAATAATATAAAAGAAAATAACCCAGGTAAAGATGGAAAATATGTAGAGAGCCTGCATTATATATACTTTGTATTTTTCTTGAATTATTCAACCTTTAATGAACTATTTAACTGCAAAGAGGCATTTGATTGTGGGGGCTGTTAAATAAAACCAACATAAAATTATCTTGATTTCAAAATTTGGGTCTAAGGATATGTTACTTCGGAAAAGATGTTCTGCTTTTGTTTCCATAGAAGATGAGAAGCTGAAGATTCCATCCAGGTTAATTTGGTTTGATGGAACAAGAGCCCCCTGAAAGTTCTCTGATGGAAACAATGACCTAGATGATCCAACATCCACAACAACTTCAAAACAACTGGCTGAGATGTTATAACTTCACAGACTACTATAACAAAGATTTAATCAGAATTAAAAGTGCCCCCAATCAGCAGGAAGTAGTATAAAGAACTATTCCCCAATTCTCAAAATGCTATTTATCAATATTTGTTTTCATTTAGAGGGGATTGGTTATAAATAACTATTGGTTATAATCAATCTCTTTCTAAAGAAAAAAAAGGGGATTGTGATATAGAAATAAATACTTTATTGGAATGGATTTTGATTTATTGGTACAATTTTGAGGTCAATTTTGTTTATATATATTATATTCTTATTTAAAATATTGTGTTTATGGAGATAATTTAAAAATGTAATGCAAAGATAAGAAATACAAGTTAATAGTCATCAATAACAGTCATCTATAACTGTCAAACATATAGTCATTTTATTAGGTTTTCTAGATATACAAAGACTTATTTCAGATGGATAGGTAATCTCCAAGATCAATCATAAACAACTGATGAACCTAGGAGTACAGAGAGTATAAAAGAACCTCTAAAAAAAAAAGATGAGGGAAATCATTAAACAACCCTTTACAAATTTAAAAAGCGAATGGTAGAAAATCAAAAGAGCTATACAGGAGGCTTCAAAGGAAACACTTGGTTATGCAAAAAGGACAACAGGAGTACAATGGCTTGCTGCAGAGATCATCAACCTGGTAGAAGAAAGAAGGAAGCTAAAGAGCAAATGAAGAGGTAATTTGCAGGCAGCAAAATACCACAACTATCTGTGCGGGGAGTGAAGAAGGATACAGAGTTGTATATATAAGGTTTATGCAAAGAGGTTGAAGAGGGTAGGCTCAATAATAAAATACATCTTCTCTACAAAGCTATCAGATATACTGCCATATATACTCGTTGGATTTGGGTGATTAAAAATAGGTATGGTCATTTATTAACAGAACCAGTGGAAGTAAATCAAAGATAAAGGCAGTAATTTGACACCTTATACAGTACCCGTATGATGTCAATGTAGGTTACAGTGCGAAACACTTTGGCATCTACTTGAATACCAGAGACAATGAGAAAATTTTAAATATTGATAGGACTGAGATAGAGGAAGCTGTCAAGATAGCAAAATGCAGAAGGAGGCTCTTCTTGTTTCTAATTTTTTAAATTGAGCTGTACATTTTTTCTCTTCTCCCCTCCCTTTCAACCCTCTCCCATGATCCCCTTGCTCCCAATTTATTTAGGAGATCTTTTTTTTTTTCTACTTCCCATGTAGATTAGATCCATGTATGTCTGTCTTAGGGTCCTCTTTGTTGCCTAGCTTCTCTGGGATTGTGAATTGTAGGCTGGTTTTTCTTTGCTTTAAGTCTAAAAGCCACTTTTGAGTGATTACATATGGCATTTGTCTTTCTGGTTCTGGGTTGCCTCACTCAATATGATGTTTTCTAGATCCTCCCATTTGCCCTCAAATTTCAAGATGTCATTATTTTTTCTGCTGCGTAGTACTCCATTGTATAAATATACCACATTTTCCTTATCCATTTTTCGTTAAAGGGGCATTTAGGTTGTTTCCACATTCTGGCTATGACAAATAATGCTGCTATGAACATAGTTGGGCACATGTTCTTATGGTATGATTGAACATCCTTTTGGCATATGTCAAAAGTGATATTGCTGGGTCTTGAGATAGGTTACTTTCTTATTTTCTGAGAAATCACTATATTGATATCCAAAGCAGCTGTACAGGTCTTCACTCCCACCAGCAACTGAGGAGTGTTCCCTTTACTCCACATCCTCTCCAGTATAAACTGTCAACAATGGTTTGATCTTGGCCATTCTTACAGGCATAAGATAGAAACTCAGAGTTGTTTTGATTTGCATTTCTCTGATGGCTAAGGATGTTGATCATTTTCTTAAGTATCTTTCAGCCATTTTATTCATCTATTGAGAGTTCTCTGTTTAGGTCTGTACCCTATTTTTTTGTTTGATTTTTTATTTTCTCATTGTAGAAGCTATTTATGGAGTTTGCTTTCAATGTGGCAAGTCTAGTGATTTGGGCAAAAAACTGCTCTTGCATAGTGTGATGGAAATATGCCTTGTAAACTGGAGAAAAGGACCCACAGAAATGACTGCTGCACTTACTGAAACAAGATGGATGGAACAATCCTTCAAGGTTCCTGCTTCATGGAAGAGTCTGCCAGATAGTGTGCAGGAAAGGAAAGTGACTGAGAAACTGCCAAAATAGGTTGTACAGTTTCAAAAATTCTGTTTCACTGAGAAATCTTCCAGATACTCTAGGCCTGTAGGCTGAAGAAGGATGGCCCAAAGTTACAGACAAACGTTGGGTGACTGTCCAGGCTGTCTGATATCTCTGTATTTCTAGAGTTATGGAAGTTGCTTATAATGTACTTCCTGATTACTTAGGTAACATCATGTCTTTCTGGGGTGTTAGATGTAGTTTAAGACTAGATGGTTATAATTAAAAATTTCTTTAACCATGATAAATAATAAAATAAATCTAGAACTTTATACTGACAAAAATAAGATAAATGATAGAGTATTTTCTTTAATTTTGCCAAATACAAATAAACTATTACAACTGTAATTCTTGCTTGATTCCTGGTTTGTTATATGTAATTTTATAATGTTAAAGTTAAAACATTCTTTTTCAATTAGACAGGAAAGGGAAAATGATGTAAGATGTCCTTCTATAGACTGTGAATATGTCTTATTACCTTTGGTTAATAAAGAAACTGATTTGGTCAATAGCCAGGCAGAATATAGCTAGGTGGGAATCCCAAGCCGAAGGACAGGATAGAAGGCAGAGTAAGAGAGACACCATCAGCTACTGGAGAAGAAGCCAGAACATACCTACCAGTAAGCCATGGGGCAAGTGTCAATACACAGACCACCAGGTTACAGATACCCAATAATGATGGATCATTTGAAGATGTCTCAATTCCTCATTATGATATGACAACTTCATTTCACCCTATTTTAATCTTTAAAATGTTTTGCTTGAAAAAATTCTAGAATTTTTTCAATGTACAAGAAATAACATTTCTTTTTCCCCATACTAGTTATTTTAAAAAGTTAATAGTAACTTGCCAACTCTCTGTGAAGGTCACCAGGAAATGAAAATACATTGGAATGTTGAAACATTTGCTTCAGTCCCCATGGGAACCATGTCTCCTCACAGGAGAAGCTGGGAGAAACTTAGTCAGGTATAGAATTGCCCTGTTTCTCTTATTCTTCCTTAGTTTATATTACTCATTACAGATTCTTTCCCACAACTTATACTGGACTTAAGTGAGAAGACTTTCACATCTACAAATCATACTTTAATTCATGATTCATCAGGATATCTAGATATCTATTTTAGTAATCTGCTGAAACCTAGCAAATTATGAGGCAGGCATGTTATAGGATTGCAAAGTAGGGCAGTTATTAAAAAAACAGAGTAGAGAGTTCAACTCTGTATATGTGTGTTCATTTTTGTTCCATAGAGAAAACTACAATATAGTTGAGAAATGATTCTGAAGATAAAAACCAAGTCTTCCTGCGCAAACTCCCACACATCTAGAAATAATCTTTAAATTTTGTAGGGAATATCTGAAAATAGGTTCTTTTATATTCAAGTTTTCCCTTGAGCACAACATGGAAGTGAAATTTTAAGAGCATAATTATTTTACAGCGCTAAGAATTCCTGTATCTATATACCATTGCTACTCTGTGCTCTTCACAAAGTCATTTAAAATGTCAGATTACAGTGCCCTCTTCTAGAAAAACTAGCAGTTAGACATGGAGTCTCTTAGGATTCTCCAGGTTCCAGTGTTCATGTTTTATGATCTTAACCTAGGAACTTAGCTACGTATCTGTATATAAATATTTCTTTTTTAATAATCTCACAACTACAGTTATACCTTCATTTCTCCTTAAAGAGGGGGATACTGAGTGTTCTAAGACATGTTTTATAGAATTTTTTTACTGTAGTCCAGGTTTGAAGATTCAATGATATTTAACAACGATGTGAATAAGTGTTAAACATGGTCTAAAATTATAGCTATTAAGGTTCCACACCTTTGAGCTGTACCATGCTCTTCCACAGTTTGGCTCCTGTAAATTTATAGCAGAATGTTTTGGCTAATATGTAGGGAGTTCCTTCTAAGAATCCTTGGATCAGTGGACCAAAAATCTACCTTTACCATCTCTACATAGTCCTGCAAATTTCCAGGAAAGTTGTGTAGACACTATGTATGATACTATGTGCCTCTGTGTGACTGTTAGATGGATGCATTGGCAATCAAGAATACTAGCTGGTATTTAAGGTGCTGCCACTGATTTGATAATTATTCTTTTTTGTTTATTTTTTATTGCTTTGTAAATAATATGGTTTCACATCATTGGCTTTGTAAGTACATTTGTGGCTAGAGAAGAACCAAAGATAGAGGAGAGTAAAGAGATAGAGAAAAGCATGCTTGTAGTCCAAACATACTTTTGAGAAAGGTTTAAATAAAAGGGGAAGATAAACATTTTGAGTGGAATTTAAGGAAAAACTGAAGGTCACTGCAAACTTAGTGTTTTTTATGAATTGTTATTAGTGATTCTAATTATTTAATTTCTACAATAATTCTAAAATGGTTATTAGTAGCCAACTGAAACTGATTGCTAGACTCTGCCTGAGAAAAATCTGGGATACAGAGTTAGAAATTAACACAGGTGTCATTTTTGTGTTGGAGTGATGTTGCAGATACTTTGAGCCAATTGCAATACCAGAGAAGCACAAAGGGGAAGTGTATCACAAAGAATTGAATAGTAATAAGGTACTAATGTGTGCTGATTCTGTACTGATCAGTCATCTAATGATGGCCATCATAACAATGGAATACTGACTCAAAATTGACCCAATACTGGAGAAAAACCCAGCTGTCTTTTCTTGTAAGGAAGAAATATATTCACATGGATGATATGCATAAAAACTACCTTAACTAGAGATTGCCTACAGAAGTATCAATGTATTATAGAAGGTTTCTATTACATTTCAGATTCCTTAATGGGTGTTGAGTGCTTTGTTTTTAATCTACCAAATGAAAGATAATTTATGCTTATTTGTGTAATAACTAAGAAACTATCAAATATTTGTTATTGGATGTAAGCAATGAAAATGGCAGGAAGAAATAACAGTGAATCTATTTTTTTAAAGAAAAATGCAATTAAGTCTTTAGGGGGATAAGAATTTTCAGAACTATTATAAATAGAAGGCCCCATCTCAGCTTGATTACTTCAAAACAGCTTCCTGCAGCCTCCCACCAAGTAGCTGAGCAATTAGAATAATCACAGCAATAAGTCAAAGGCACTTGCTGTTCAAACTTGTGTTGCGACTTTTCCTTTTGGCAGCACTCCTAGGCTATTCCAGTTGTACACACACAGGCAAGCATGCACATATTTAATGCTGATTTAGTTGGTAAAAGGCAAAATGCCTAAGACTGGTTTCGTGTTTTGTCTCAAGGTTAACTAAAGGACAGTGAACAAGTAAAGCTGTGCTGAAAAGAACAGTAGCCAAGAGAGGGATATTCTTATACCACAAACAGTCATGCAGATGGAAGTCTGGCCAACAAAACCATAAAGCATCACATCTCACTGTGAGTCAATCTGTCAGCTCAAGTACAAGGTGACTCAGGAGAAGACTTGTCCTATTTTCTGATAAATACTCAGAATTTCTAGTTTATCATGCTTGCTGGATACTGTTGATAGGAAAGGTTAAAAATTATTTTATGCATCATATAACTGAAAAGGGGATCATTTAACAGTTAATTTCTAGTTTTGAAAGAAGTGAGTTAAGTCACAAAATATAATCTTTTTAAAAATTCTTTTCCTATTAGGTAGAGATTAAAAGTATCTGATCGATTCTGTATTTTCATCTGAAATAACTTCATCGTATTTCTACAGCAGATGCTAGTGAATTGATTCAGTATGATAAGAATCAATTTTATGAAGTAATAGAACAACACGTATTTTTTTGCAAGGAGAGTCATATGATATTATTTTTTGTCTGATTTTTGAGCATTCTAAGGTTTGTGTTTGTTCTCTGGCTTATATTTTTAGATCTTCGAAGTTAGCAGAATTTTTAAATGATGAGCATTATAGATGAGAACTTCAAACAATTCTGTTCAAACTTCCTCATAATGGTATGCATTTTTAATGGCCAGCATTCTTTCCATCCTGTTCCTGTTTCTACAGTCTTGAGTTTGCAAGTTCTTCTGTGGATGTTCCCAAACGCTTCCTTCTTTTTTTTCTCAAGTTAAGGAAATTACCACTCTCTGGGCAGAATTTCAATTTCAGTTTTTCAGAGAATTCTATGAGAAGTCAGCAGATGTACACAGTAAAACTATATAAAATAATTTCTAATTGCCAAAGGGAAAATAATAGACAAGACTTACTGTTTTTATGTTCTGTGATAAAAGATATCTGGTGTTTCTATTTAAGTGAAATATAGGAACATCTGAGTACACACAATGAAGCTGTGTTGTCAGGGTTAATCATGAAAACACCTTCATGGTGAACAAGAGCCTGAGGAAGGCAGGTCAGCAGTAACATGAACTAGTATCAACAAATAATATCAAACTTGAGACAGGAGTGAGGACCTAAGAGTATTGTAATTGTAAACTATGCTGAAATGGATATATGAAATAGTGAGGGAATCAAGAAAAGTGAAGAATGATTAGAGCCAGAAATTTCAAAGTCTAAAGTCACTGTACTATAAGAATATAAATTACCCAGTAAAGAGAATTACCAAAGTGAACTTCATGCATAAGTGCTACGAAGGGGAAAGAATGCTATAAATGATAAAATACACAATTTGTCATTGATGCCGTGCCATGATGTTGTAGCTGACTGAAAGGGTTCGGTTGAATATACAATCCATATAAATATATGTCCATTATTGTTTGAAATATAAAGGTAAATATTTGAGCATCATTTGAAATTTGACTGCTGTTTGCAGAGTAATTCAATACTAAGTAATGCAGATATGATGGGCTGAGCTGCATCCTCTGCCTAATACATATATGATGTTATCACCTTTAATGCCTCAGAGCACAGCTGTATTTAAAGTCAGGTACTTAAAGAAGTAATAAACTCAGAGGATGTTTACTGGGCTGACCCCCTAATCCAATATGGTGGCTGTCCTGACATTAAAGAAAAGTAGAACTTTAGATACAGACACACACAGATGGAAGGACACATGGAAAAAACCAGGAAGAACATGCCTAAGTAAAAATTTTGTGAAACAGAGTTTTCTGAAGAAGCCAACTGTACTGACATCTTTGATGTGGGACATCTGGCCTTCAGAACTGTGAAGAGATAAGTTTTCTTTGGTTAAACCATCTACTTTGTGATAATTTGTTATGAAAATATCAGAAAACTACCTACTAGGACTTTTCTTTCCTTTTCTCTCTCTCTCTTTTTTCACCTACAGCGTTTATTTATTTTTAAAATATTTATTTATTATGTCTACAATATTCTGTCTGTGTGTATGTCTGCAGGCCAGAAGAGGGCACCAGACC
>LOEQ01004931.1:73572-84794 GCA_001685075.1 Bramus lutescens | reverse complement strand
CCCATTACAGATGGTTGTGAGCCACCATGTGGTTGCTGGGAATTAAACTCAGGATCCTACTAGGACTTTTCATACAAACTCGTTAGTAAGAAGCAATGTGTGTAGAATACGAAGTGTGAAGTTTCCTTTGAAGGACTTCTTAGATTTCATCTGGCACATGTGCCCAAGTAATAAAGAAGCTTAATGAGGGTTCAATTGGGGGTTTTCCTTACAAACCAATTTCAAGGGTAAGGTAGCGATGAACATGAGTATACGAGTGAGGAAACAGACACAAAAGCATCACAGACCTTTGGATGAGAACTTGGGTGGAAAGAGGCAAACTATTTTGCAGTAGCACATATGATGTGATGGATTGGAGTTGTCTACAGTGGGTTAGATGTTGACCCAGAGTGAAATGATTTTTTTCTTACTCATAATGCCTTTTGGGTATAACCATTGTACACATTTGCCAATAATACAGACATTTGGAATTAGAGCTAATATTCCCAGTATTTATTTTGTCAAACAAAGTTTACATATAAATGAACACTATATGATAATAAAAATACATGTTGAATAACATGTATCTTTGTATTTTTTTGTGAGTGAGGAAGAGGGATATGTCATATAGTTACCGATAGCTGCTAGATCAGTTCCCTCACAACACACTGATAAAACCAGATAATATTATTATTTGACACTATGACTACTTAAAGAGTTGATATTTGTATTTTTCAGGATTTGGGTCTCACAGTTTAATAATATTTACTGAAAACAAAATATGATTTTTTTACAATACCCATCATTTTCTAGGAGCCCTCTGGAGAGAGGAGAGTAATATATTCTTGATTCACTCATTTTAATGCATCTTCAACAGGTATTGGGTTGATCTGCATTGGCTTTTGGAAATATAGCCTAAAGACATGCCATTCTAATCTTTTTAAAACTGTGCTAAAAATTAAGCCCATAAGAGTTCCAGATCTGTTGTTAAGTAGCTCTGAATCTGCAAACAATCTCTTGTTTTGGAACTGTGCAAGGGGACCATCATCAGATGGACAGAGACTGCAAAGCATCAGAAACAGCTCTTGTCCTGGGGCCACTCTGTCAGCATTGATGCTGACCAGTTCGGATCTGTGGTTACCATTTAGGCAGTGTTTACGGTGGAAGAAGGAAGCGTTGTAACTTGATTAAGTGTCAAGACATCAGTTCTGGTGGAATGCTCTGTTCAGTTCACAACTGTGTTCCTTTATAGTAGCATGATAATTATTGACTAATCAATATTCTAAGTACAACCCTTCAAATCTCTACAATGTTCCATGCTATTTTTAACCCTGGATTTGCAACAAGAGACCTATTATTCTTTTGTCTATTTTGAAATTAGAGAAGTTGAGATGACACAAAGTAACTCAGAGAAGGAAAAGGACATATAAAACACCAGGGAGACAAGTTTCATATAGTCTATAGTGCATACTATTTTTGATTTTTCATATGTAGTTCCTATTTTGAATACCATGCAAAACATGGTTGGTGATATTTTATTAGCATACATTTTTCTGTTCTAAGGTTTCTAGTCAGAAATTAATCTGTTGCATTAATTTATCATTATGTCCATTTTCACACAACTTTCAGATTACTTTGTATTTGTTTCTAAAAACTATTCTTTGCTTTCAGTTTCTCAGGAATCTATACCCTGTCATCCTCAAGTTACAAACCATAGTGCATTCTGGAGCATATGTTGGGCTTTCTTTTGATTAATTGGAAGGAGACTGGTTTTCATGACCTCCCCATGAGGCTTCCAGCTCTACAATTTCAGAATCTAATTCTGATAAATAGCTCTCACACTAACTGTAACTGATCTATTCCCTTATTCTTTGGTGTAAGACGCAAGGCAAAGGACATTCTCAGGCAAGAATATTTTTTCTCACACACAGCTTTGTAAGGATGGAGATCTATTTCTGGTAAGCTGTAATCTTATTGAATTCCTAGCATGGAATCATATAAGAAATTCCCTCATTTACACAGTTGTTGGAAAACTCTACCGAGATTTTTGTCGTGGGGTAGCAAGACAGTATAAAATTTCCTTACAGTTTAATGAATAACAAGTTTGGACCAAACAAGGTGGCATAGGTTCTTCTAAATATCCATTCTGGGCATCAGCTGACTTCACTCTCCAAATAAGTTGGTAATATTCAGATCTTTCGCAAGACTAATTAATTCAGTTACATAATTCCCAGTAGATCTCTGTGACTAAGGTGTTAATTAAGAAAAATTAATTACAAGAATGATTTTGTATAGTTTTCATTGTTAAATTAATTATTTTAGCTCAATACTTCAATTTTTGGAGCATAAGAAAAACAACAATGTTGTGAGAGTACAATTGCTCAGGTGAGCTGACACTTCACTTCCTTGTTACCATTGCTGCTAATCTGCAAAGGAAGTCTGGGATATGCTTTGAGTAAAACAGGATTTTCTCTTTCTGGAACCAATTGCATGGCCACAATTACACATACATTCTTCCTCCAAGTACTGAAGTTGTGTTTCCTTTTAAAATGTGTTTCTCATCTTAAAACCTTGTTGAAGGCTGTTATGAATGTGGAGAGCCTGGTCATGGTCTGGGATTTGGGAGTGGTTTATATCTTTTCAATGAATACCTTGGTTTTTCTTGCTCTTCAGACCAGAATTTGAAATTCAGGTCTCATCTTGTTTATGAAAAGCTACTGTATTAAGAAAGCTTATCAATGCATACACATTTAACATTCTGAAATTTGTTAAGGCAACAAAGGAAGATATTGTGATAGAATAGAAACAAACAAAAAACAAAAGCCAGACAGTATTTGTATTTCATAAAGAACTATAGTAACAAAGTGAATCTGTTACAGAAAGTAAGCAATGAAAATCTGTGTGTAAAGGAAGACTGAGTGATTCATTATTAGGCAATGCATTTTCTACTCTTCATATTCTGTCCTCTGGACACACTGTCTATAGGTACTGAACTATGTATCATATTTATTGTAGTTGAGCTAATGTCTACTTTTGCTAAGGAGAACTGAAAAAGAAATACACAATAGATTGGTCTATGGGACCATTTATTCACAGGGCATTACCTAAAGAGTCATTCTTAAGATGAAATCCTGCAGAAGTCAAGGCTGGAGTATTGAATTATAATTTCACAGGCTTGAATTAAAAGACAATAGAAAATAGGACTTGTGGATAAACTGTAAACCTTCCATGTGCTTGCGTATGTATTCTATGAGTTCTTAAACATTTTCAAATGCATGTCTTCAAATTTTGTGCACAGATGCTTCCAACATTTGATGACCCCTAAAGACACATGCAACCTTTACTTAGGATCTGTGATGCTTTGCATCTTTATGGGCAACAAATTCATATTAAAATCATTCTGTAACCAAGGGCAAATAATAGGGATCCTATTAGCAATCAAAAGTTTGGAACAAAAATGCTTGATTTAAATAAGTCATGCGTATTATGCTGATGATTTTAAAAATTAAACTGTATTTGAAAGTGTCTCGGATCTTATATACAATAGAAACAGACAAATATGTAAAGTGAAAGTTGTGATGACATCTTATTCTCCACGAATGTATTTTTCAGCAATGAATGGAGACAAAAATCTGAGAGCTCTTACACGGTGGTCTTGATTCACGTTCACTGAGAAAGGGAACATTATTTTCTCAAATTATCATTTTATTTGTAATAATAGGATTAATGATAAAATTTTCCTAACTCACTTTATGTCTAGCTTATGGTTTTCAATATTTAAAAATATTTGCTACCAACAATAATAGACATATATCTACTTCAACATTAGAAAGGTTGACATAGAGAATTATAGACTAGAAGACAGCTTAGTCTATCTATACAGTGATCTCCAGGCAAGCTCAAACTACGTGGGAAAACCCTGTCTCAAAAAATAAACACAGAGAAGTTCTTTGCTTTAAAATTTAAAGAACAAATTTATATGAAATTATATAGGTATTATATTTAATTATACTTTTATCTAATGTTTAAAGACATTTATTTATATTAATTACTTTCTGCTGCTGTACTGAAACTTTCTGTCAAAAGTAATTTAAATATTAAAATGTTTATTTTAGCTTACAGTTCTGAAAAGGTAGAGTCTATCACAACTGGCAATGCATAGCAACAGGCCACAAATGTATGTTGATAGGACATGAAGCTGGTTGATCACATTATCACCCATCTATAGGAAGTAGAGAAAGAGAACAGTAATTAGAGTCCTGGTACAAAACTTGGAAGCCCCTCCCCCAGTGACATGCTTCCTCTTTCAAGACTTTACCTCTAAGGCTCCACAGCCTTCCCAAAGGGCCAGCAGGTGAAGACAAAGTCTGCAAACCCAGCAGTCTAAAGGGGCATTTCTATTTCAATGATATTGTTACAGTATTATCACAACTTAGATACATATTTTCATATGATCATTTAAAAGCAATCTGGTAGAAATGCAGATAATACCCATGTGGATACAAGCATTCTTTACACTACCATTTATAGAACATTTAAACATTAGCCTGAAAAATATTAAAAACAAACTCCAGGAGACCATGATGCTGGTACTTGACTAACATTGTTTTGGCTTATTTTTACTAAACAAAGAGCTTTTTACCTTAAAATAGCCAGTACTGGAAATCAAGCACTATATTAGTGACATTATGCTTAATGGGTTAGGGATGGCACATGTAGAATCTAAAGTTCCCAATATAAATGCCGGATTTACTTAAATCTTATTATTTGTGAATTTTTTTCTAGTTACATTTCTGCAACTGTGACAAAAATACCCTGACAAAAAGCATCTTAGGGGATAAAGGATTTATTCTGCTTACAATTCCAGGCAATAACCCATTGTTGAGAAGTCAAAGCAAGAACTTGAAATATCATAGCCAAATCAAGGTCAGGGAAGCAATACACCAATGGATCTCTGATTGCCTGTTTGGTAATTGCATTTCTCTATTTATATAATAGTTGAGGGCCCAGCCCAGAAAAATAGTGCCAATCACATTCAAAGCAGGCCTTCTTGCCTCAAATTACAATCAAGACACCCCCCTTAGATCACATCTCAACCTGCTTCAGATAGTTCTCCATCAAGACCCTCTTTGTAAGTGATTGTGTCACGTTGACAGTCTGAACTAACCATTGTAGTATTTAATGTAGTTTGAGTGACACATTAACTATCTTTATTTGTATTTTGAAAACACTAATTTTTGTGTCACCTTCAGGGAATAAATAAATCATTCAGAGAAATGACCATATCTCTAGGATTAGAAATTGAAGAAATATGTATGAATCCTCCAATACAGTACTGGCTTTATGGGACCCTAGTCTATTTGGATGCACAGCTTCCTAGGCCTGGATGTGTGTGTGTGTGGGGGGGGCTTGGACTTCCCCCAGGGCAGGGTTCCCTTCCCTCTCTCAAGCAGGGATGGGGAGAGAGGAGGGTGAATGGGGGAATGGAAGGGAAATGGGAGGAGGGAAGTGTAAATTTTTGAATGGAAAAAAAAAGACTCATACCAATGAGCAGGAGGCACTAAAATACTAGTTCTGAACTTCTTAAAATTGTTCAAGCACAGGTAAATCATATACAGACATGTTAAATCATTAAAACACTATATGTTGATGCCTCCTACGTATTTGTCCTTCAAGTTTCTGCAGTTTTCTGGAGAACTAAGGTTTTAGCTTCTTCCACGTTCACAGTTTTGCTATGCTGGGGTTTTTGGTTCATAAATATTTGCCAAAGATTCATGGAGGATAATTTTATACATCAAAGATGATGCCAGGAGATTTCTGTAAACTAAAATAGATTTGAAAGTGGAGGGATAATGAAACTAAAAAACAAAGATACCTGTTTTGGCAGAAGTTGAACAATGGAAATAGGCGCAAGGTATTAAAATTATATCAAGTACAACCAGATGAGAAATGGCCTGTTACACAGAGGAATTTGCTTTTGAAAAGCCACGGACGCATTGCTTCCCTGATAGATTCCTGGCGTTTGCCCGACTGCTGTACTGTGTGTGACGTTTATAGATGTGAGTAATGGGGAAATACATTGCTATAAGTTTGAGGTACTTTCGCATATTGATGTGCTAGTCTCCACTTTGCTTTTCTGCATTTCTGTGTGCGTGATTTTCCTTTAGACACATTAGCTCAAGGAGAATTAGAAATCATTAGGAAAACAAGAAGACAATATTTTTGTCTATTTTTCATTGGTCGATCTTTATTTTGTTTTGTTTTCAAATTCCTGATCGACTTGTGATGGACTCAGCAGAGATAATTAGCAGCGATGGGGAACAATGTCATCATTGGAAGGCTGTGGAGCAACAATTGCTGCCAGCAACATGGAACAATGGGACAGCAGAGCCCATGCCTCCAACAATTGATTGTCCTTCAGGTGAGCGCCTTGTCACAGCAGGACTGTGTGACTGTAATAGCTCTTCGTGTCTTCAAAGGAACTGCTGAGCAGAAACTCTACCTATTGTTTGTTGGCCACCCTACAATATTGATTGCTTGCTGTGTCCCAGGCTTTTGTCAACTCTGAAAATCATTTGCTTTCCTCTTCTCATCGCAGAGCAATTTTGGTACCTGTGTGAGTTTTAACATCTGAGATGAACACTTACCCTGCGGGTTTGGAAAACCGTATGACTCAACTGCATTACACAGGTTGCGCAAGACTGTCTCCGTGCTCTGTGGAGTACAGTCAGGCAACATATTATGGCTTTCAAAGCTCTTTTAAGATTAAGTTTTAAACTCATTTGAATTATATTGACGTACCACCAAAATGATAGCTTTATCTTTTGAATCCTGAGACACGCAGTTTAAGATTCTTTCTAATAAAAATAATAAAGAGGTGGAAATTTGAAATTAGGCAACGCATTTACTATTCTTCTACATTGAGAAGTTATAATGACTTTTAATTAAAAAAATAGGAAATTACTAAAATGCAGAAGCCCAGAAAACTTTGATGTTTACAATTTTCATTAAATAATTTGATCACTTCTTTATAATATAGCAATCTATAATATTTTTATAAGAAATTCAAATCCTTGACAGTTCAGAAAGTTTACTTTAGTTTCAGAGTCACCACTGATAAATTTATAAAATTTAAAAAGTTATGGTTGCATTTAGAAACTGTGCTTATATAGAGAAAACTGCTATGTAGTGCATTATAAATATGACCCTTCTAAAAATTTGTATTTTTATTAATTCTAACACAAATTTGTGTGTGTTTCATGAGAACAGACTTTCTGACACATTGCATTGCATACAGTTTCATGATTGATTATGTGTGTGTATATATTTAATTAAAATGGCTTACATCACTTTCCTTTTTTCTTATTCTCTTTTCAGCCCTTCCCAAGTCCGTTTCCTCTAAGCATTCCTACATTTCCTCACTCTCAAACTGATATACTATTTTTCTTTGATAATTATTGTCACATATGTATGCATATATATGCACAAATATATAAATAGAACCTGCAATGTCCATTTTTGTTGTCTGCGTAGATATGGTTCTGGGGCTGAACACTTTTTAATGATAATCAGTAAGGGAGCTTAACCCGGGGAGATTCTAATTCTCCCTCTCTCAGTAGCTGTTAGTTCCTTGTAGTTCTTTGTGGAAGAGGGGGACCCGCCCCAAGGAACTTCTCCTTTTAGCATTAATGTGATTATTGATATATCACTATTTTGGTCTTGTTTATGCAGCCATTCCTAGGAAAGACTGTTTAATACTAGGTATTCTGTCTCTAATAGCTTTTAAGTCCTCTCTTCAAAGATGTTCCCCGAATCATAGATTCAGGAAGTATGATGTAGATGTATCCACTAGGTCTGGGCTCCCCATGATCCATTGACTTCCAAATTGTATTCAGTTGTGTTTTTCAATGATGGTCTCCATTTGCTATAAAGAGAAGTTTCTTTGATAGGGGATGATAGTTACACTTATCTGTGTGTAAAGGATGCAATTTAAAATGTAGTAAGGGATTGTGCTGATTTAGCAAAGTGTTGGTAGCAGATTCTTTTCTAAGGTCAATGACCTCACTAGACTGGAAAACTTTACTGGCTGCCTCTTCTCTTGAGTGGGCATTAACTCCAATTAAATAGCTGTTGGTTACCACCAACATGTGAGTGTCACCTGTTGCACCTTAAGTGATAATATTCCTATCCTGGTCATTGTTGTGGCTCATAGGTATTGCTTTTGGGTAAGGCTATTAATTACTTTTTTCCCTTGGTAGCTTGTATAGTATGTTCGGGCACCATATAAACTCTACTGCAGAAAAAAAGGCTTTTAGAAGAAATGAAAGAGTTTGTAGTTTACATACCATATTTTTAAAATTCTCTGCTGATCATATACATATAACAATTCAATACGTTGTTGAGAATTTCATGCAACTAATCTTTGGAAGAGTTTTTTTTAAGACTTATTCTTGTGTTGTATATTTTGGCATTATTTTTCCTCTAATCCTTGCTTTCTTTGGGTGCCAGATATCATGGGACACATTTCTCTTACTGTAAGATCTCTGCCTTTAAACATTGGTGCCATAGTGCCAAAAAAGTCAGTATAATGGAAGCTGAAGCATTACTGGATTCCAGGCCTGCAAGAGAAGAGAAAGCAATAGCATCATAAATTAGAGTGACTGCCGACCATCAATATATTCTACTAAAATCACCCTTATGCCACTTTCCTTCTGTGTAAAGTTTTCTATGATGCAGAGGCTTTCAACAGCAAAGTTTTTACTGCTTACAGTCATTTGGTTGGAATTTTGAAAGTTTATATTGATGACAATGGCTTACTTCTATTTTGTGTGGTCATCTGCTCTGGTTTGACTGAAGCTCAAAGAGCAAATGTGATCTCCTTTTCATTATCTGGGGCATTTATTGTCATACTGAGCCACTTTATATCAATATGCCTTTTTATTTTCTCTGTAAGGTAGCCCATTCACTGTGACCTTTCTTATCCTGACCTCTTTACATAGGAACTGGATTACAGGAATCAGTACATGTAGATGTTTAGGATTTCACAACTGCCAGTCTTCTGATGAAAACAAGTCATAAAACCAGTCCAGTTCAAAAGATAGATAAATAGCCCCAGCTTCCTGATGGGAGGAGCTGTAGATATATTTCAAAGCAACATGGCCAAATGGAGGAATGACTTATGGTCCATGTTTAACAGTCTAGGACAATATCCTGCTCAGTTTTCTCTTAGCTGGATCCAGCAGTATCTACAGTTACAACAATGCCAGCTGACCTTAGAGTTACAACCAGAGCAAAGCAGCCTTAACAGCAACATCTAACATACATCAGTATTTGAAATTATGTATTTAAAATAGCTGTGGCTTTATTTTATAGTTGGATAAGAACTTTGGAAAGATATTGTGTAAGAGTGTTTTAGATTTAAGTCTCATGAACATAGATGTTTACCTGTACCTAGGTACTAATATCCCCAACCGTCTCAGTCATTGCAGAATTACAGGGTCCTCTTTATCTCTCATCTAACCCAAATCAAACTGGTATTTAGGAATGTTGATTCAACCTGTAACAATATACTGTGATTTCATCACTTTGTTTAGCACTAGCATGCTAGCCTAAGACATTAGCCTCTCTTGTTTGGGCTATTACAACACAATCACCTTTTATTTCCCTAGTTTGCTTCTTGCTTCTTTTTATTTACAAAGCAATCATATGTGTGCCAGGCCTTTTGTGTCCAGAAGGCATTGATTACTTGGAGTCTTCCATTCCCTCTGGCTCTTACATTCTTTCTACCTCCTCTTCCATAGAACCATAGAGTTCCCTAATCCCCTAGGGGAGGGATTTGATGGAGATGTTCTATTTAGTATTGAGTGTTATAGACTCTCACTCCCTGAATATTGTGTGGCTGTGGTTCTGTGTTTCTTGTACTTTGGGAACTTTTGAACTTGTACCGAATGTATTTTTAATTACAATATGATAATATGAGAGTGTGGGGGAAAGAGGTAGAAAGTTATGCCTTATAAATGATGTATTGAGTGTGAAATTGACACCCAAATATATATAATGGAGTTTTATATTTAGAGAGCTGCTTAGGCTAGACAATATATTTCAGGGTAAGAGTCCCAATATTGGAGCCCTAAGTAACCACTGTATGAAAGTATGATGAAGCAGTCTGATTTGAATTAGAGTTCCCAGGATAATGGAGATTCCAGGAGCATGAGATATCTGCAGAAAGACTTCAGATATGTGATGAAGGCTTTTATGGTTAAAGAAAAAGCCAAATGGAAGCCATTGAAATAACTTCTATCTGGGAAAGTAGTAAATTCCAAAAAGTATCACATTCTTGGACGAATTGCAGAAATTAGTGTCAACATCAAGGATTAGAAATGTCTAGAAGTGGCAGATCACTCCCACTATCTCACTTTACTCTTCTATTTTGTCTGTTAAGAGGACAGATGGGTCACAGAAAATGATGGCTGCCTACCTTAATCAAGTGGTGATGCAAATTGAAGCTGCTCTTTCAGATGTTGCTTCCTTACCTGAGCAGATTCACACATTTCCTGGCAACATTGACCTAGCAGATGCCTTTTTCTTGATACCAGTCCATGCGGACTACCTGAAGCAATTTGCTTTCCTCTGAGAAGGCCATTTGTATACTTTACTGTTTTAAAGGTATATTAATTCTCCATCCTTGCTTCATAACTTACTTTGAAGTGCTCTTAATCACCTATTAAATAAAACAGACCCATCTATTGATGACATTATGCTGATTGAGCCAAGAGGTCAGGAAGTAGTAAAAACTATATGTGTTTGTAAATTTGAATGACCATTATTTGCTAGACAGTATTGTGATAAAAAATATTTTTTGTTTACCTGACAGGATCTGGAATCACCTGGGACAAACTTCCAGGTCAGCCTAAAATTGATTATTTAGATTAGTCTAGCCTCTAAATATGCTTGTGAGGGATTATCTTGATTAGGCTGATTAAGGTGGGAATATCCACTATAAAGGAAGGCAGTGCTTGGGTCCTTGAAGGCATAAAAAGGAGGAAGTTATATGGGCATGAATAAAATTGTTTTCTACTTACTGAATACAGAAGCAGTGTGACCACCTACCTCCAGCTTATGCCACCAGGTCTTGCTTGTAATGATAGACCATACCCTAGAAGAATAAGCCCAAATGAAACTTTAGGTTGCTTTTGATCTCTCTCTCTCTCTCTCTCTCTCTCTCTCTCTCTCTCTCTCTCTCT
>LOEQ01004931.1:52700-63905 GCA_001685075.1 Bramus lutescens | reverse complement strand
TTTTTTTCTGCTGTGTAGTACTCCATTGTGTAAATATACCACATTTTCCTTATCTATTTTTCGGTCGAAGGGCATTTAGTTGTTTCCAGATTCTGGCTGTGACAAACAATGTTGCTATGAACATAGTTTAACACATGTCCTTGTGGCACGATTGAGCATCCTTTGGATATATATCCAAAAGTGGTATTACTGGGTCTTGAGGAAAGTTGTTTGCTAATTTTCTGAGAAATTGCCACACTGACATTCAAAGGGGCTGTACCAGCTTGCATTCCCACCAGCAATCCAAGAGTTTTCCCTTTACCCCACAACCTTTCCAGCGTAAGTTGTTATCAGTTAGACATTCAAAATCATGAATGTCTTATACCTTGAAAGAAGTAAGTTGAGCTTATAGATAGGAGGCCATAAAAATGCTCATCAGACAAAGACAAACCTAGATTTTTCCTGACTTTTATTTTTGAAAAATTTAATTACTCCTATCACAAAATAAATTAACATGGCACATTGGGTGGTAGGTATTGTCAAGGGCTATAAAGGTAGAAATAATAAAGACTTAGCAAGCTAGAACATTTGGTGAATTAAGAGGAGAAAAGCCCAAATGAGAGGAAAGATCTCAGGGAACAGCTTTTTTACAATGAGTGACCAATTAGTAAAGGAGGAGAACCAATGAGAATCCTTGCTTTCTAACTTTGGAAATGTTGGTATCTATACCAAGTCAGGAAAAAAAAATAAAGATTATGAAGCAAGCAAATGTAATGGAAGATGATCAATTACCTTGCAGAGTCCTTGAACATGAGTTGTCTGATGAGTATATGAGTAGAAATCTATAAAGGATTAAGCTTAAGAGAAAATTTCAAGTTCTGAGTTACCACATATATGTTAAAGAAATTCTTAGAATTCAAGAATTCTCTCCTAGAAAGTTTTGGCTGAAAACAGAAGACCATTACAATTTGATGATAAGTGAAGAAGATAAATGTTTGGAGGCTATAGATTAGCCATAGGCAGGATATAGTGGTGGTGGTAATGATATACAAAGAGATAGCCTCCAAATCGGTAGGTATCAATTGTGAAATGCTCACGAACAACACAAAAAAAAACAAGATCTACGTGGATTTTGACATATTGAATATGTTATTGAAAGTATAATGTTAAGAAACATAGTCTTTAGGGTGGGGGTGGGGAGTGCCTTCCAGTCTTAAGCAAAGGGGCTTGAAGGGGACCTTGAGATCACAACCATCTTATTTCTCCCTTATTCCCCACTTCCTGCCCACAGTGACGGGAGCAGCTTGCTCTACCAGATGGTCCCTACTGACATGCACTGTTTGTCTACAGGCCCAAAAGAAATAGCCTCACTTAACCATGGACTGAAACTACTGTAACCAAGAGCCAAAATAAATCGTTCACTTTTTATAAACTGATATGTTGGGTATATAGAGCAAAGTCACAGGATTTCATTATAAAATGATCTCAGTCATGAGCATGGCATCCTCATCGTCTTACCTCTTATCAGACTTCACGGCTAAGATTTGCTTAACATTTCACTGTTCTTAGCTCACCAATCGGCATTCAAGCTCTATTGTTTTGTCCACACAGTTAAACCAGGGAGCAAGAGTGACTGGACTGTTTCCCCTACATGACACTGGTTGGAGAGAAAAAAATTGAACTTACTTTCCACACAGAGAAAAATTCAAAATCTCTGCAGCCTAACGCTCCTTTTCATCTAGTAAGGTGGCTGTCCTTTTTAGGGAAGTAACTTTGTATTCTATTGCTTAGTTCATCCTAGGGGATGCAATTTGACATATGCAACATGGGAGCAATTTACTGTTCTTTGTCGTTACCAGGCTTATAAGTTATAAAGCAAATAGGAAATTATCTTATTACATGTTGGGGTAAACGATTTTTATTCTGAAAGTAGGTTGGTCCCAGGAAGACCCCCACTTTCTGTGTGTGTGTGTGTGTGTGTGTGTGTGTGTGTATGTATGTGTTCTCTAAGAACTGTGCACACACAAGTGCAGAACAAAATTATGTCTGCAAACTACACTGAATAATAGATGACACGAGAAACAGCACTGTTTAAGGAGCTCCCACTCAGTCTAACCAACTTTGTGGATTACACAGCTTTGTGATTGACTTTAGGTTGAAGTTTGTGTCTCCAGCGAACATCTGGGACTCAAAGCAGCATTCTGTTTGACAATTGAACGGCATAATAGGAAAGGGTGGTATTTCCTGGTTGTCGAGCAGAGTTGTGAAGTGGAAGCTGAGTTGGTTTGGAACATTCCTGAAATTCCAGCACACTGGAAGCTGAGAAGTTTGAGATCAGCCTGGGACTCATAGTATGACCCTGCTCCACCCCCCACATACATACGCGCGCACACACACACACACACACACAGACAAAACAAGCAAATAAATACGTACAAATAAGTGAAAGAAGCAGAGGAAACAATTCCCTGAGAAGTAGGAATTGTGATCACAATAATTGGGGCACAGCTAGGAACTGAAGTGAGCACACAGTGGGAGGGGACTCCTGGAAGAGTTTTGTCTTGGAGCGTTGTGCAATTGCTTCTATTTTACTTCATGTATTATATTTCCCCCAAGATGATTCAAATTTAGGGGTACTAGATGCAGAGCTCTATGTGAAAGATCTTTGAAAAGTTAGGTGTCATTATAGTGGAGTATTTTAGACAGAATTAAATGAAACAACAGAGAAAATAATAGTGAGAATATTTCAACCAAAATTCATCTAATGATCTGATCATTTTCTTCTAATTATACAGATTGTAAAAAAAAATCATCTAATCTGGAATGGATAAAAAGTATTTTTGCTACTTTGGTCAGAGGGGAAAATGCATGCTCTAAGTTTAATAAAACCTACAAAGGGGTTTGACAGAAATGGTAACTGTTCCCAGATTCAGAGAAGGTCACTAAGGAAATAATAATTATAATTCAGCATCCCCTTTGGACTTCTCAATTCCCATGTCTATATTTATAATCTGGACAATTGTACTGTGGGAGGAGTTATTACTTTGCCTCTCAAAAACTGGCATGTGACTTCCCTCCACATATTATAAAATCACAGAAAAGTGCACACAAAGATATTGTTAAACGATATCATATTTATGCATGCCTGCATATGTACAAATTGAATGTCTGGTTTTTAATCCTGTATATATTTTTCACTTACTATTTAATCTGCGAATTATTATTGTCCTACTAAATGTTGTTCTAAAACATCTGTTTCTGCATACAGGAGTCTTACAGAGCACCACGAAGCAATAGAGGCTGAGGATTTACAAGTGATGTTGGCAGACATATTTCTTACAACATCCTGTTTTGTTATTTCAAAATTATCGACATGTAGCTTAATGGATATATACATTCTTATAAAGTACATTTGGATTATGTACTAGTACAAATTATAATTTAAAGACTACTTTAAAAGATACTTATCAGCATTTTACATATTTTAAATGTTTTGTTAGATTTGTACATTTCATTTTGTGGGGAGTGTTGATGTAGTGATAATGTGGTTTTCAATTTAAGCTCCACCTTTTAATTACTTATAGGAAGGAGATTGAATTTTCTATATGTGTGTGTGTGTATGCTAATATGCACATTGTTTCACATGTAAGCAGGGGCACATGCATTGTTCAGAGGTCAGTCTTGGATGGTGTAATTCAGATGCTGGCTTATTTATTTACTGATGCAGGGTCTCTCAATGATCTGGCACTCACCAATAAAGTTAGGCTGGTTGACCAGTGAACCTGAAGGATCCATGTGTCTCTACTTTCTCAAAAGTTTGGGGTTTACAACCATGTGTTACTATCCTGGTAGTTTTACATGGGTACTGGGATTCAAACTCAGGTTTTTCTGCAACTTAGGCCAATATTTTATTTTCTGAGAGATCCCTTCTACCCAGAGATTGACTTATCAATATCATTATTTTAATATAATCCTACAGCATTTCAATTAGCTCCATAAGCAAAACATTTTTGTTACTTTTGATTTATTTCCTTTATAGATGATTCCATTCTTAGAGAACATTTTTTCTTCCTTCTTAATCTGCATAAGTTTTTGTTATTGTTACTTTAATGCAAGATCTAAAACAATATAATGTGAAAAAGCAGAAAAGAAAGGAGACATCTTTGTCTTGACCCAGTTTTAGTGGGAAAATTTTGTGTTTTTCACCATTATGCATGAGGTTAACAATGGAGATTTTGTAAAAATTATGAACTTAAGGAACTTCCTTTCCATTTTCACCTTACTGAGATTTTCAGTTTTGTATATCTTGCATAACTTCTCTTCTTTTTGATATGATAGTGTACATTTTTTCTTTTAGCTTGTAGATGTGGCATGCATAGCTGGGATAAATCATTCTTTCTGATTTGCTAATATTTTGTTGGCAACTGTTGCATTCATGATCATCAGAGCTGTTAGCATGCAATTTTCTCATAAGGTCTTTGTTTGGGTTTGTTATTAGGACAGCTGACAAGTAACACAAGGATGCCTTGATTCTGTTTTTATTCTTAAATGAGAGTGTGCTAATTGGCAGAATTTCTTCCTTTACTATTTGGTAGGATTTATCAGTTAGCCTACATGGATTTGGTAATTCCTGTTTTAGACGATTACTATTTATTGATTCTATTTTAGAGATAAATAGGGGCAAATTCAAGTTGTCTTTTTTTTCTTGTGTGGTCTTTGCACCCCTATCTTTGAAGGGGTTGTCCCATGTCATGTAGTTTCTTAATATTGAGAACATGGAGTTGGTTATAGTGTTTCTGTATTATTCCTTTAATGAGTATAGATCTGTAGAGACAACCTCTTTTCAGGGCTTGTGTTAGAGATTTAACTTTTCACTTACAACATTTTTTTACAGTTAGCCTGGCTGGAACCTAGTGGCTTCCTACTCTTATTGATCTTTGCAAACAAACAACTTTGATCTAGTTGATTTCTCTGCCAATTTCCCGTTTTAAATTTCATTTTGATTATATGTTCTTATAATTCTTATTATTTATATTCTCTTTAATTCAGTTTCAAATTTCTCTCATTTCTCTGGTTTTCTGAGGTGTTGACTGAAGATACTTAGTTAGTTCTTTTAGCTTTTCTAGTATGTGTATTTAGTGCTGCATGTTTTCACCTAAAAGTTGTTTTTAGCTGTATCCTATAAATTTAGATAAATTATGTTTGGGGAGATTCTCAGTCACTCATGTTTCAGAGATATTACATCTGTTTGTTTATATTGTAATTTTTGTACATATTCCTGATTTTAGTTATTTCCAAATTCTTGTGAATTTTGTTCATTTTCTCTCTTTGTTTGTTTTACTTTAAGAGCCTCAGGTGCCTGTTGAGCTGTATGTATAAACACAGTCTTCCCTGAGCTGCATCCAGATTGCTATAAAGACAATGAAACAATTCATTCTGTTACAGTGCTTATTTTTATTTTTAGTTTTCATTTCACTTTTAAGACTCCCTTCTCTTTGCTTACATTGCCCACCTGTTATTACATCCTGTTGACTTAATCCATTAGAACCCTTAGCATTTTATTCATAATTTTAAATTATCGGACTGAGTCTTCTACTTTCAACATTCGAGCCATGTACAGTTCAAGTGCTTACAGGTTTTCTGTCTCTCAAAAGGTCCTTATTTTCCTGTTGGAACACACTTAGTTCTTTTCCTTAATAGCCAAATATGTTGTGAGCAGGCCATCAGTAGTGCAGTGTGCTTTGGGGCAAAGGGATACATTCTATGCTTCTATGATTAAAACTCTCTTTGCCACTTGCACTTCTCGAATGTGTACTATGAATTTCACAAGTATTTCTCTTTATTTTTCCTGACTTCTTAGGTGGAAGAAAAGAAGAGAACTAACTGAAGTTGGACTTTTCATTTATCCACGTGAAAGACTACCACTTTCTTGAGCTGAATGTTTTTCTTCTCCTTAGTTACTTGGTCTTGGTAAGAGCCCAGCAAGTTCAGCCTGGAAAACATTCCTCTTGAGGGCAGGAGTTTTTGAAGAAGAACGCATTGTTCTGATTCTGATACTTACACATAGTCCATATTATATTCTATCCCCCACACTTGTTAAAAATAAAAGACTTATACTATTTTTTTAAATAAATCTTTGAATTGAATTTATTCTTTTTTTGTGACAAAATATTGCTAGGTGGCTCAAGTTGGACTCAGATTTATATTGAGGTCTTTGATCCATTTGGAATCTAGTTGTTTTTTGCATTGGGATAGATATGGATCGATTTGCCTTCTTCTCCATGTTGACATCCAGTTATGCCAACACTGTTGAATATGCTTTCTTTTTTCCATTGTATAATTATAACTTCTTTGTCAAAACTCAGTTGTTCATAGGTGTATGGATTAATATCAGTGTCTTCAATTCACTTCCATTGTTTCAACTCTCTGTTTTTATTCCTATACTAAGCTATTTTTATTGTTGTAGGTCTATAATAGAGCTTGATGTCAGGGATGGTGATGCCTTTGGAAGTTCCTTTGTTGTACAGGATTGTTTTTGCTATCCTGTGTTTTTTGTTTTTACATATGAAGTTGAGTATTGTTCTTTTGAGGTCTGTGAAGAATTGTGTTGGCATTTTAATGGGGATTGCATTTAATCTGTAAATGGCTTTTAGTAGGATTGCCAATTATATTATGTTGATCCTACCTATCCAAGAGCCTGGGAGATCTTTCCATTTACTGATCTCTTCTTCAGTTTCTTTCGTCAAAGATTTAAAGTTCTTGTGGTACAGGTTTTTCATGTGGGGCCTGTTTTGTGTTGGTCAGCTACTCCTGGGCACGGAGCCTGTCCTGAAGCGTGGGTGATATTCTTAGTGAGATTCTACTAGAGAAAACCGATTTTTCATTTCCTAGAAGGTATCAGTTGTAAACAGCTTCTTGGTTATGGGTAGGGTTTTGTGTCTACCTCCTCTTCTCTGTACTGAGATTCTTGTCTTCCTAATGCTGGCACAGTCTCTGCGGATTCATGCGTGCATAAGTCCTCTGTGCCTGTAAGATACTGTTTCCTTGGAGTCATCCATCACCTCATGCTATTGCACATTTTCTGCCTTTCATTCAGCATGGACCTTTGAACCTTGAGGAAACAGGTATGATACAGACAACCTATTTAGGGCTGCGTGCTGCCCTGTCTCTTATTACCTGCATATTGTCCAGTGTGAGCCTCTGTGTTAATTTTCATCTACTTCAAGAAGAAACTTCTCTGATGAGGTTTTAGTGATGTGCTATTCTATCAGTATAGCAGTATGTCATAAGGAGTCATTTTCACTATATTATTTTATCAGAAAAATACTATGTTTTCCCCTAGGCCATTGGCCAATCTAGTCTCAGATTTTTGGTCACTTCAGCAGTGTCAGGTATGGATTCTGTCTCATGCAGTAGGCCTTAAGGCCAATTACAACCTTGCTGGTTACTAACAGAGCATTTGTGCCACTGCTGTTCCAGATTATCTTGCAGGCAGAGAATCGGCTGTTATAGGCTCTACGGTCTACAATTGGGTGTTATCGATGACTAACTAATTGCTTTTTTCCTCCGATTGTATGCAATGTATCTTCCAGTATCATGATTGCTAGTCAATAGAGATGAAGCTTTTAGTAGGGCCCAGTTTAACTTTTCCAGTTTTGATGACATTGGGCAGGTTATGTCTTATAGAGAGTAACCAGTAAACATAACCTTTAATGTTTTGGAAGTTCTATGGGAAAATTTTGGCCAAGAACTCAAAAAGATCCAGCAAATTCCTTGAAATAGAGATTTCACTTGGTGGCATAAGATGTTGTTGTTAGAGTCAAGATTCTTCCACCTGCTCCCTGATACGGCCATTTAAATCTGACTCAGAGATGACCAACACGCATCCTTCCTCCACTCTTATGGGAAGGTTCCTTAGAAGAATATCGATCCTGTCTCAGGGACTTGAGGTCAAGATTCCCCAGCCTACTGCAGCTATTGTTTCTGTCAGAGTCCTTGTTTGCTTGTTCTATATCTCCCTGTGGATGGCAATCAGGAATTGGATTTTGCATTTAAAAACTAACTGCAGAAAACAGTTGGGAATGCTCCGTGAGAGCTGTTGCAGTCCAGGCAGTGGGCAGCCAGCTAAAACAAAGATTTCAAATTTGGACTCTGGCGTTGTCAAGTGGCCCTCAGGCTCTTTGCCCCACAACAATGTTTAGTTGGGGAATTGCCTTCTGATTATATGGTGACTCCATATAAGCTCCCTTCATATACGCATATGTTTTAGGGGGTATCTGCAGTAGTCAGGTTCCACATGGCTTTTCAAAGGTTTTATCAGTGTTAGTCAGCACTTCCATAACTTCATTATTACCCTGCTATGCTCTCTGCCTCCCCATTATATTCTCCTATTTTAGTTTCCCATTTATTTCTTTATAAAATTTTCCATGTTTCCCTTTCCCCTCCTTCCCCCCAATCCTTTGCCACCTACGTAACCTCTGTGCAAAGCAGCAGGTTCCAGAATGGGAAAAGATCTCTATCAGTTTTACATCTGATAGCGGGTTAGTATCTGCAATATATAAAGAACAATAACAAGAAGAAACAAGAAAACTAATTAACCAGTTAAAATGGAATACAAGGCTAAACAGAGAGTAATCCAAAGACGAAACATAAATGAGAAAGACTTCAAAAGAGTCATTATCTTAAATCTACAGGTAATCATGAATTAAAATTAATTTGAGATTTATTCTTACCCTAGTCAAAATGGCCAAAATGAAAAACAACAACAACAACAACAACAACAAAATGGCAGCACTTGTTGGCATGGCTGTAGGGATAGGAGAACATTTATTTATTGTTAGTGGGAGTTTAACTTGTTATATTCTCCATGCGAATCTGTGTGGTCATTCCTCAGGAAGAATCAATCTACCTCAAAACCCAGCCTGACCACTCTTGGGCATATGTTCAAAGTGCTCTATCTCCTACTACAGCCAGAAATTGGAAACAGCCTAGGTACCCATCTGATGAATGAATAACGAAAGTGTGGCACATTTACACTATGAAATAGAGTTCAGCTGTTAAGAAAAATGAAATTATTGAATTCGCAGTTAAATGGATGTAGCTAGAAATAATCATCCTAATTGAGGTAACCCAGACCCCAAAAGACAAATATTGCATGTTTTCTCTTATAAGTGGAGGTTAGGTTTTAAGCTTTAAATATGTGTGATTCAATGCAAATGGAATGAGATTTATTTTTTAGTTTGTTTTGTTTTGTTTTACTGTGGGAAACTAAGGGTTTAAGACACTCTGTTAATGTGTAAGGAGTCTTTTTTTCCATTTATTTATCTATAAAACAATCTTATTTTATATACTAATCCCAGKTCCCTCTCCCTACTGTTCCCCASTCCTCCKTTTTTCTCCCCACCCCATCCCACATTCACTCCTGAGAGAGGGTGAGGCCTCCCATGGGGAGTCACTCACTTGAGGCAGGACCAAGGGCCGAACCCTGTATCTAAGCTGAGTAATATATCCCTCCTTAGAGAATGGGCTCCAAAGAACCATTTCATAGAGTAGGAATAAATACTGGCTCTACTACTAGTGGTCCCACCAACTGCCCATGCCATACAACTGTCGCCCTCACTCAGAGGGCCCAGTTCTTGTTCCTCAGCTGTCAGTATGGGGTCAGTGAGCACCCACTAGCTCGAGTCAGCTGTTTCTATGGGTAGCCCCACTATGGTAGCACCCACTAGCTCGAGTCAGCTGTTGCCCCACTATGGTCTTGACCCCTTTGCTTGTAATTTTGCTCCTCCCTCTCTACGACTGGACTCCAGGAGCTCAGCCCAGTGCTCAGCTGTGGATCTCTGCATCTGCTTCCATCAGTTCCTGGACAAAGGTTCTATGATGATAATTAAGGCAGTCATCAATTTGAGTGAAAGGGAAGGACATTTTAGGTACCCTCTCCACTATTGCTTAGATTCTTAACTGGCGTCATCCTTGTGGTTTCCTGGGAGGTTCCCTAGTTTCCAGTTTCTTGCTAATTCCACAATGCCTCCCTCTTTCAAGGTATCTCTTTCCTTGCTCTCCTTCTCTGTCTTTAGCCAATTGAATCTTCTCTATCCCTCATGTTGTCCTCTTGGTTCCCCTTCTCCTCTCCCTATTCCCCTGCTACCCTATCCCCCCCACCTCTGCTGCCAATTTATTAAGGAGATGTTATCTACTTCCCCTTCCTAGGGGATCCATGCCTGTCTCTCTTAGGGCTCTCCTTGTTTCCTGTATTTTCTGTGGTTGTGGACTCTAGGTTGCTTATCTTTGCTTTATGTTTAATATCCACTTATGAGTGAGTACATATTGTGTTTTCTTTCTGTGTCTGGGTTACTTCACTCAGGATGTTTTTTTCTAGTTCTATCCACTTGGCTACAAATTTCCTGATGTCCTTGCTTTTTTACTGCTGAATAGTATTTCATTGTGTAAATGTACCACGTTTTCTTTATCCATTCTTTGGTTGAGAGACATCTAGGTTCTTTGCAGGTTCTGGCTATTATGAATAATGCTGCTATGAACATTGTTGAGCAAGTGTCCTTGTGGTATGGTTGAGCATCCTTTGGGTATATGTAATATACCCAAGAGTGGTATTACTAGGTCTCAGTGTAGATTGATTTCCATTTTTTTGAGAAACCACTATACTGATTTCCAAAGCAGCTGCACAGGTTTGTACTCCCCACAGCAATGGAGGTGTGTTCCTCTTACTCTGCATTCTATCCTGAATAAGATGTCATTAGGGTTTTTGATCTTAGCCATTCTGACTGGTGTAAGATGCACAGGTAGATCAATGTAATCAAATAGAAGACTGTAGTATTATTCCATACACCTATAAGTACTTGATTTTCGACAAAGAATCTAAAATTATGCAATGGAAAAAAGAAAGCATCTTCCACAAATGGTGCTGGCAGAACTGGATGTCTATATCTAGAATTAAAATAGATCCATATCTATCTCTTTAAACAATACTCAAGTCCAGATGGATCAAAGACCTCTACATAAATCCAGCTACACTGAACTTCATAGAAGAGAAAGTGGGAAGCAGCCTTGAATGCACTGCCACAGGAGACAACTTCCCAAATATAACACCAATAGCACAGACACTGAGATCCACCATTTTAAAAAAGGGACCTTGTGAAACTGAGAAGCTTCTGTAAGGCAAAGAACACTTAAACAAGACAAAATGGCAACCTACAGAATGGGAAAAAA
>LOEQ01004931.1:26280-42373 GCA_001685075.1 Bramus lutescens | reverse complement strand
CAAGAAGTGCATTGTAAGCAACTTCCAAAACTCTAGAAATGACAGAGACATCTCGTTGCCTGGAAAATCATCCAAAGTTCTTCTGTACCATTGGGGCATCCATCTTCAGCCTTCAAGCCCTTAGTATCCAGCAGACTTTTCTATAAGGCAAGAAATTTCAAAGACAGTTCTATCTGTATTAGCAGTTTGTCAGTCACTTTCTTCTGTGTCCTGTAGAATGTCTGGCAGACTCTTTCATGAAGCAGGAACCCCGAAGGACAGTCTTATTTTTAGACCAGTTCAGCAGTCATTTTTCTGTGGGTCCTTCATGTCCAGTTCATATAGCAAGGATGACCATTTGGTATTGAATAATCAAAAATGTTTTCTCCCACTCTGAGCATTTTTTCATTGCCTGTAATCATTTGTGTAGGGTTGACACCTTGTGATCTTTCTTCTGTTCATTTTGGAATGTCTACACTTGTTCACGTTCAGCTCATGCTTATACAGTCATGTAAACAAGACTTTATGGTTGTAACTTCTGACATTGTTGTGAGACACAGTCTCACAAAATACTCCCTGGTCCTCTTGCTCTTACAACATTTCCTGCTCCTCTTCCTCATGTTCTTTGTGCCTTAGGTGTGGTAGCTGGTGAGTCTCGATAGCAGAAGACACTGTGCACTTCAGATGCAGGATCAAGAGGCCCTGGAGCCAAAAGGCATCTCCTGTCCTATCTTGTCTAATGACACATCATGAATTTTTTTAACCTCTTTTTAAAGGGGTCATGTTTTATACTTAGGAGGAAGGAAAGCTATACAGGTCAAAAATCAAACCACCAGACATTGTGTGATTCCACCATATCTTTCTGTCTGTACCTCTGCCTCTGTATCTTTCTTTCTCTCTGCAGTTAGGGTATCCCCATTGTTTCCAGGAAGATTTCTATGTGGCTCTTCATTGAAACAAATTATAAAAGTAAGTAATTTCCCTTTCCCCTGAATCTTTGTGCTTCATTCCCCAAGACTCCTGTGCCATGGAAAGCTTTGATTAAAATAAGCCTTTTATGATTTTTTTCTTGCTATGAATTTTTCTTTCATTATTCAATGTTGACCATGACCTATTCCATGGTTAAGGGATAATATCACACATTAATATTGCACAAATGTGTAGATACTTCAAGAAAAATTGACATTGTTTTTCTTTCTTTGCTATTACAAAATTGAGGCCAGAAATCCATGAGATTGTCTATTTTCCTGACTATGTATTTTTTGTAAATTCTCATTTATATTTCAGTCCTGTTCATTCAGTGTTTCTTATATTTTTATGCTATTGTAATTTTTACTTTATATAGTATCCTTGCTAACATTTGTTTCCTTGTAGTTAAAATTTGTAATTTGAACTTCTATCCACCAGCATTATTCAAAAATTACTATTTCTCACTATTTTTGTAACCATTTAGTGGTGATTTGGTTACCACACTCCTGATTTCTTGTTATCTCAATTATCTTTATTTCATTTGAGTCACTGTCCTGATTCTAAGACAGTGCTGAATAGAGATAGTAATGATGTCAGACCTGTTTTTGATTTGAATTAATGCTAGTGAAAACTCTTTATTTTCCATGTTTTATTCATTAATTCAAGACTTAGCATTAGTCAATTCTGTCTTTCTTAGTTTCAAAAGACTATATTAATCATGAGTAGGCATTTTCAAAAATAATTTTTTAATATTTGCTGAGATGATAATTTTTTCCCCAATTTCCTGATGTGCATTACAATACACTCACATATCCTAAGTATCTTGTAGTCAAAAGTAATTTTACCTTTGTCATGAGTCATTTCAAAGTAAATTGATAGTTATCCAACACTGATTTAAATTTTTATTCTGTATCCATGGGTAAAAAATAAATTATAAAATTTCTCTATGACTCTGAGATGATTTTTTTATATTGTGACTTTTTCTCTGACATGATTTCAATTCATCTTGTTGTGTCTCTACCTCCTTTGAGTTGAAATATTTTCTTCTAGAAAGAAAAGGGAGTTCATGTGACTCAGGAAGCCCAGAAAACTGGAAGGCTTGTGTGGATACAATCACTGCAATCCCCACCCACGCCATAGATGACTCGAATTGGGGTATCTCTGGGAAGAGCAAGAAATCCAGTGTAACGGAAACTCCCAGGAATCCATGAATACGATTCCTAGTAATGGAGGCTATGGAGCTTGAACTGACCATCTTCTGTAACCAGGCAAGGTTTGTAATGGAGGGACTGGGACTCCAACCTAGCCACAAAACCTTTGACCTAGAATTTATCCTGCCTTCAAGATGTGTTGGGTTAGGTAAAGGTGGTGCGGACTTGTGGAAGCGGCCAACTAGTGACTAGGCCAGTCTGAGACCCATACCATGGGCAGGAAACCTAAGCCTGATACTGGCTGAAGGGCCAGGAACTAGAGGCTATGTAACCTAGAGACTGAGGATAGAACCAGACATGGTTGGAAAAAAGTCAACGAAATGATTTCTAATGATATTCTTTTATAATTGTAGACTGCAGCCATGCATTATTGGCATCAGAGAGGCTTCACCCAACAACTGATAGGAGCAGATGGTAGAGATCCACAGCCAAACACTGGGTGAGGGAGATCAGGGAATCCCACAGAAGAGGCAGAAAGAATGATTGTAGGAGCCAGAACTGTCAAGGACCCCAGGAAAACACAGCCCAAAGAATCAACTAAGGGGGCTCACGGACACTAAAGTGACAATCAGGAAGTGTGTATGAGTCTGACCTAGGTCCTCTGTGTATATGTTATGTGTGTGTAGTTTGGTATACTTGTGCAGCTCCTAACAATGTGTGCAGGTTTGTTTCTGACTCTTTCACCTGCTTTTGGGATCTTTTTCTTCCTACTGGGTTGCCTTGTCCAGCTTTGATGGGCGAATTTGTGCCTAGTCTTATTGTAATTTGTTATGACATGTTTGCTTGATAACCCTCAGAGGCCTGCTCTTTTCTGAAGAGAAACAGGGAAGCAGATCTGTGGGAAAAGGAAGATGGCAGAGAGGGACTGAGAAGAGCGTAAATTGTGGTTAGTATTTAACATATGGGAGGAAAAAATACAAAAATAAATAAAAAAGAAGAAACACACAAAAAGTTAATTTAGTGTGTGTATGCTGTGTTGGTATGTGTATGTATGTGTGTGTGTGCTATGTTGGTCTGTGTTTGTGTGTGTGTATGTATGTGTGTTTTTAATATGTGTGTGGATTTTTGTGGAGGCCAAAGGACAATTTGCTGAAGTCAATACTTCCCATCAACCATAGGGGACCCAGGAATTGAACTCAGTTTGTCAGGCTTGGAGTCAAATGCTTTCATGCATTGAACATATTGTCCTATTTTTTTTCTTTGTTCTTAAAGACTTTCACATAAGAGAAAATTTCGTATTTTCAAATGTTTTAGTAGTCTATTCCCCTTTCCTGACATTCTTAAACATACTTATCATTTCTTTATCTTAGGATGGTTGTAAAGAGACTTATTTCTGGAACTAACATGTCATGAATGATATCTCTGTTGTTTTATTAATCCTTATCTCTTTTCATTACATAAATCTTTATCCCAATCACTCGGTCATTGCCTACACACCGCCTTCTCCTCATCTTATTTTATCTAGGACTCTTAATGATTAATTGCTGTTTGACTTATAGATTTATGAGGTTCTTAAAGACGTTTCTTAAACATTTTACTTGCAACAATGTACTCCTCATTTTCAAGTTCTGCTAGAATGGTTGCTAGATTTGTGGAATCAGGCCAAGGGAAAGGTGAGTAGGGCACATTCAATTTGGGATTGATAGGGTATTTATGCAATTGACAGTTTCATTGATTTTATTACCAGCCACCCTGACATAGTAGTGGCTTCAAAGTGTGCTGCTGTCTGTGATTGTGCCATTGTACTTGTCACTGTAGTTCAAGGGTACAATCTCATAATTCATTCTAATGTCAATATGTCCTTTAGCTCCTGGAACTAGGTGCATGTTGGCAGTGATGGAGATGATGTTTAAAAGAACACAAAAAAACTGATCTGCTAGAAATTCATCCAAACTTCAGATATTATAGAAGCATACTTAAAAAGTAAAAACATGTCACACTTTTATTCTGTTGGACTTAACACTAAATAGCATTTATAGATCTGTTTTACTTCCCAAATAATGAGCAAGGTTAATATGAGAATTTAGATGTTTAATATGTTAGGTTGTATCTTAGCATGCTTGATAATTTTGTCTTAATGAGATGTGGCAGACTTGAATAAAATGGATTGCAAGTTTACTATCAGTACTGTTTATTAGTATAATCATAAATGATTTCTGGCGACCAAAATCTCATGTGCATCTGTAATTTAAAGCAATGAAAAAGTAATTTGATTGTATAATCTTTAGGCCACCACAAAATAATGGTTCTCCAGAATTCATTTAAATTGTCCTTTGTTTGCCCAATAACAGTTGAAATTTGTGTTTTTAAATATTTCTGAACATACCAGCAGTCTTATGTAGCAGGAAGCTGGTAATTTATTTCCAAAAGAAAATTTGCCATAAACTTAAAATATCAGAAAAAGTCTATAATGACTGATTATTATTCAAAATAACTTTTCAAAGTATAAGGATGTTTTCCAAAGTAATTTCTAAAAGATTATGTTATTGGAAAGCTTAATTTATCATTGTATACTCCCATTAAATATTACTAAAATTGGAGAGATATTTAAAGAGTATGAAAGTAAAATATATATGAAAAAAGCATTAAAGAGGTGGTCTAGATAGTTAATGACAAAGCTATTAAATCATTCTGTATTTATAGTATCTTTTAATGGTTTCCATTTAGAAATTTTCATATTCATAACTAACTTTAAATTCTTTCAATTACTTAAAATTTCTTTTATGAAAAGGATCTGTGAAAAAATGTTATGGGATAATCTTTTTGTACACTGTGAAGATATGTCTTTGTCAAGTCATGACTTCTGATTAGTTTAATAAAGAGCTGAATGGCCAAAGTAGGCAGGAGAAGGTAAGTGGAATTTCTAGGGAGATAGAGGAAAAGGAGAAGGAATTTATGTTCCAGGATTAAGCCAGAAAGATGACAGGGAGATATTGAAGAGGTAGAAGACAGGTATGGGGTAGAGGTAACCAAGCCATGTGACTGAATGCAGAATAATATAAACAGGTTAATTTAACTTATAAGATCTAGTGGGAGAAGCCTAAGCTAATAGCTAAGCTTTCATAATTAATAAGAAGTCTCTATATTTGTATTTATGGTTTGGCAATTCAAAGATAGTCTGACAAGAAAGTTTGCTACAGAAATAGACANTGCAGAATAATATAAACAGGTTAATTTAACTTATAAGATCTAGTGGGAGAAGCCCAAGCTAATAGCTAAGCTTTCATAATTAATAAGAAGTCTCTATATTTGTATTTGTGGTTTGGCAATTCAAAGATAGTCTGACAAGAAAGTTTGCTACAGAAATAGACAGTATCAAGTACAGATAAAACAGAGCATATTTTCCATGAATTCAGGTGTTGACTTTATGTGATATGTTTATCAGGGTTTCCTATTGAGCAAGGTGGCCTTGAACTCACTGTATGGTAGAGGATGGTTGATCTTCCAATCCTCCTGCTTCCTCACTGCTGGGATTAGAGCTCTGTTCCTTTAAGGCTAAATTACACAATTTTGGGATCTAACCCAGGGCTTCCTTAACACTGAGCAAGCACCTTTCACACTGAACTGCAATCCAGCCTTAACATTTGTTGTTATTTTTGTTTTCCATAAGATATTCCCCTACCCAGCCACAATAAAATAATCAAAACTGACACCAATATGTCTAGGTTATATTTTCCACGTAATTCAAACAATGAACTCAGCAGCACAATATCCATTTCTAGGCCATATGTTTTAGTATGTGTGTGTTTATCAGTTTCTCATTTCTTACTGTCAGGAGGTTGACACCTCTGAAGATTTTATGCCATCCATTCTTTAGAATGCCCTTCAGGTTGTTTGTCTGATGTTTATTTGTGATTAAATTATGGTCTAGTATTCATGGCAATAATGTCACAGTAGTGATGTAGCTCTCCCTGGATTGTTATGTAGACACAACTGTGCTCTGTCTACCTGATGATACCAGTGTTGATAGCTGAAGTTGCTGTCTAGCAGCTCTCTGCACTGGAAACTTTATCTTCATTTTAAAAAACTAAAGATTACTTGGGGCATAGTTAAATGCTCATCCTTCATCAACAGCTCACCTTATCAATTGATTTGCCTGTATGGATTTACGGTTTTCTATTTTATGAAACTCTTTATATTATTATACAGTTCACATTTGCTTTTATGTCAAGGTTGCACACTATTTGGCCAACAAGAACCACTTTTCACTTGCTTCTTTTCTTCTGTTATGGATTTCATTATTCACTGAGCACTTGTTCCTTTTCTTGCACAGTGGGGTTAGGTTTCTTTTCTGTCTTCTCTACCTTAGCTTGGGCCAGCCGTTTCCTTAAGGAGTTTTAACTCTACATAGAGAACGAGGTGTTTAGAACCCAACACCTTTTGTGTATTAATTTCAATACTTTTCCTAAATTATTTGTGTACATGAACACTTATCTTGAGTATTGACACAATATTATTAGTGCTCCTGAGCTAAACACACCGAGAAAGGCCCAGAAGAGCATAAGAGAAAGAAAAAGAGTTTCCATTCTTTCTCTCAAGGAGGCTACTCCAAATAAATGATATCTAGTTCATTTCACCCTCATCTTTAGTATCATATAACATAAATTATCATGTTTACTCCCTCTCATCAATTTATCCTTTCTCGATTATCACCGTCAAGAAGGCAAGGGTAATTATCTTTTTGCCACTGATTTATTTTAAACATATTTAGAGAAAGTGAATATATTTGCTTCTTTCTGAGAATAGAGAGTGGCCCTTGTAACTCATATTCATGATGAAAGTAGCTAAAAGAATAAGATGTAAATTCTTGGGGTATACAGGATTTATACAAAAATAAGAATTTTAAAGTTTGATTGGCTTAGTGTCTTCATTTTATTTCTTCTGGTGGGGTCTTTGCTATTTCATTTTCTTCAATGATTTTATTAAAGTATTATATTAATCCTTTTGAGAATGTTTTTTTATTTTATTTTTAATTTATTTTTTGATATTTTCTCTAAAATAATGCTGTATTTATCTGATTCATTGATGTATTCCTGGTTTATATGCCTGATTATCTTATACCAGGATAATGACAGCAAATAGCTACTGTTAGAGAAGAAACACCCTGTAAAAGCAGACAATTGTAGGTCACTGATCATGAAATACTACCTCATGGATTGCAGTTAAATTAAAGATGAACCAATCATAATATACTTTAGCTATACAATTAATGGAGCAGTTGTGTATTAGACTTGCTCTATATATTCATGGAGGAAGAAATTATTAAAACTTTTGTTTTAACATGATTGTTGAGCACAGAGGTAGGCTATTATTCAAAATATATACTTGCTGTTTAGAGAGCTGATATCCAGATTTGAATAAGTACCCATATATTGGTAAGCATTCTATGATAAATGTTTGTAAAAATGTTTCAGAATAGCTAGATAGTGGTGGCACACACTTGAATCCCAGCACTCGTGGGGCAGAGTCAGGCAGATCTCTGTGAGTTTGAGGCCAGCCTAGTCTACAGAGCTAGTTCCAGGACAGCCTGCAAAGCTACAGAGAAGCCCTGTCTCAAAAAAACGAAAAGAAAAAGTTTCAGAATAATGGCTGTCTTGATTTATTTTTTCTTCTACTGTTTAAAAATATCCAGACTAAAGTAATTTAAGAGATAAGAAGTTTATGCTGTCTCTGACTTCAAGGATATAGGTACACCATGGCAGGGATATTAAGGTGGGAAGAACTTGAAGCCACTGCTTATAATGTATTTAAAAAACATATAAGGAAACAAAAAGCAAAGAGCAATGAATAAATATAATTACCCAGAACCAGTCTTCATTTATACAGCTCAAGATCGTAGCCAGGGAACAGTGCTGCTGTGTCCACTGCTACAGTGGACAGGTCTTCCCACCTCAGTGAATCCAGACATTATAACTTCCCACAGGTATGCAAAGAAACCCATTTCCCAGGTCAGTTTATATTTTGTCAATTTGACAGTGAACATAACCATCATACTGGGGGACTCAGGACTAATTCGTTCTCTGAATATATTGGGGATATGAAGCATATAAAAATGAGAAAGAGGTTTTAATTCAGGACTGATTCATTCTCTGGATATTTTAGGGTTATTAATCATATAAAAGTGAGGTAGAGGTTTTATAATATTATTCCTGCTAATTGAGTAGCAGATGGGAATATTCTATGATAACACAAATAGACTAATAACTGCAAGTATCATATTGTATAGGGGTGCTACATTTTATGAATGTGCTTTTGAATAATATATAAAAATAATGAGGTCCTTCAATGCCAGATGAATGACCTTTGGGAGATCTTTGTAATCATACACTCCATATTCAGGATGAATCCCTTTAGCTGCATTTCCCCATATGAATCATGCACATATTACAGCAATTCTGTTGCAAAATACTACATGTTAACATAGTTTTCTTGATGGGAGCATTTTTGAGGATATTTTTGTTTAAAAGGCTTTTATTTTATGGACTTTTAAAGATATAATGTTTCTACTTTCTTATCAATAAGTCTATATTCTAGATATAAATTTTGTCTAAATTTGAACAGAACAGTAAACTTTTGGTTTTATTCATTTATCTTTGTATTTAAGATCAGGTAACACATAAAGAAAAATTCAAACACCTACTTTTATAAAATCAAGTTTGATTTAATTCAAAAACAGTCCATATTTGGGACCATATATTCACTTCATTGAAACCAAACTTGAAAAAATTGTTTCAATAAATTAATTCATATATTAAAAGAAATGATTCTCACTGTGTTTAAAACTAGAAATAGAGGGAAGAAATAAGTAAACGTAGGTATTTGATCATGGAACTTAAGGTCTAGCAAATTAGATAAACTGGTGAACATTTAATTGTAATAAGCATAAGTACTTTGATGGGGACTGATGAGGTATCTTAGGATCGGACAATACAACAGGAACAGTAGGTCTGGTGCGGGCACACACTTGTGTGTGTGTGTGTGTGTGTGTGTGTGTGTGTGGTATGTAGGCATATAAAAACATCTACCAGAGATATGGTGAATAGTTATATGGATATTTTAAAAAATCAATAGAAGACAATGAAAGTAATATGGTCTCTAAAATGCTCGTAGGTGTGTGGGCAATGACTTTGAAAACAGTCATACTTGCACATCTTCAGATCAATGATTAAATATAAAGAATACGTGTAATTTAGCTTTATATTTTTAGCTTGAAAAGCAATGATTTTTAATGAATTTAATGGCTGGCTCATTTCTTCTCCCTGCAAATCCTTTGACTCTGTATTGTCATGACACTTTACATCTATGACATATCCATTTTAATCTTGAACCCTGTCCAATATTTTTAAAAAATAATCTCTATCTGGCATCAAATTGTGAATTATGATTGAGCACAAAGCTTAAAATTCAATAGAATGAGAGTTTCAACTTTCGAAAGGAGCATTGGCTAGAAAATATACATCTGCAGTGCAAATTTCTTTTGTGCAGTGGAATAAATAGAGGGCATGGATTCTGGGGTGACAGATGAAATGCAGTTTCCTTCAAGGTCTGAAGTGGTGAAGAGTTCAGTAAAAGAGCAAGCAGTGCTGATGCTACAGTGAATTCTGTCCTCCTGAGTAAACCAACCAGCAGGGCTTCCTTTTCCTGTTATGGACAAGGAATCTATTAAGAGAAAGTAGCAGAAAATGCTAAAAATCTACACTTTGACTAATTATTTGTTGCATAAATATATACTAAAGAAAGATAGGTAAAACCCAGTATTTTGTTAGTAATAAAAGGAATGGCTAATCAAACACAGAAATCTGTGTATGTGCACAATGTTCTGTCCTTTACCTGGCTGCTTTGGCTTAGTGCTCACCAGAGGGATCAGAGATGAGCAGAATTGCTAAGGTACTCCATGAAATGTAAACCTGAGCTAGAGAGCAGAGTTCAGAATTGTGTTCAAAGACACAACTGATATGACAGAACTGCAGACTCCTTCCTCCTCCTTGAGAATCTTTTAAATGAATATTTTATTTCAGAATACACTCAAATCATGCAACAGTAGTACCCAGAGTTCTCATTTAAGTGTGAGATCCCTTAATGTTACAAGGTTATGATAAAAAATTCAAAATACATATTGGTACATTGCTATAGAGACTAAACACTAGATTGAATTTTTCCATTTATCTGTTTGTCTGCCTATTTATTTCTTTATTTGTTTACTTTAGGGATGGAGACCTGTCTCAACAGCTAAGGACACTTCATGCTCTTATAGTGAAACTAAGTTAGGTTTCCAGCACCAGTGTAGGTCAGTTCAACCACCACTTTTACTTCCATCTACAGGGTCTCTGATGCCCTCTCCGGGCTGCCTGTGTCAGGATCCAATTCAAGACAAAGTATTTTTTAGGCTCTCTGAAACTTACGATGGCACCAAGAAACACTACTAACTATGGAAGGATAAAATAGATGGGGGAGACAGACAGGCTGATGAAGAAATGGTGCTGAATTTGTCTTTAAAGGCCCAGTAGACAAGTATAAGAAGAAAGAGAAGGGGGAATACAAAAGTCAAAAAAATGCATTTGCAATGTATCTTAAAACATAGGGTAATTGGATAACTCTGTGAAGCTTAACATGAGTAGAGCAAATCACATACTTAAGAGAGTGATAGGAGGTGTGGTATGCCTGGCAAGGAAGCCAGAATGAACATGAGGGTTTTAACTCCATGTATTAAAGATTTTGCTGTATGTTACATTTCATACAGCCTTTGAATTATTTGAGCAAAGAAATAGTGGTCGTACTCTCACCCATGAAAGCTAAACTCTGTAACACATGGAAATATGAACGATGAATTAGGCAAGAGCTATTATTTGGAATCAGCCCATTGTCTATCAGGTAGAAAATAGTGAAAGTGATAGATAATGAACCGAACAGTATATAAAGTAGTGAATATTGAATAGTGAATATTGAGGAGCCCCACTCAAAATCTGCAAATGAGTTCGAGTTAATATCACCTCAGAGATTAAGTTTGCAAGCTTGTTTACTTTGCTGCCTGATGAGTGATACTGCCTGTCAAAATGAGAAGTTAATAAAGACAGAAATGGGAATAAGATGATTAGTTGTTTATGGGACATTTTTTTATGAGACTCTTTGGTGGAATCTCTAGCATGATCCTGATAGGCAATTACAGATGATGTAGGAAACACCTCTGAGATGATATCCATTGGGAACTCTGTGCATCATACGTATTATTCCGAAGTCAGGGTCTGTGAGAATGTGCAGGTCACAGATGAGATCTAAGGCTAATGTGGAATTCCATTACTGATTCTCAGATTAAGGTGATAAAGAACACAAAAAAATGAACTAATAGAAAAGGAAATCTACAATGAATGATGGCAGAGAAGACGGAGGAAGAGAGAATTTCAAAAAGAAAATGTGCCCAACACTGTCAAATGATTTACTATTAGTAAAAAGAAGTGTTCATCTCTGTACTTACAGCCAGAGAAATCCTGAATAAAATGAACATCACCAACTTCAGAGCACTGAGGGTAGAGTGCAAAGAGCATCTCTTGCATCCTGAGAGGTAAATCCAGAGATGAAAGCTAATGTCTACAAGTTAACAGAAAGGCAACCCTCAAATGGGGGATTGTCCACACAGGATTGACTTTTGAGCATGTCTGTGTGGCAATTATTTTGACTATTAATCGTTGTAGAAGGGCACAGCCCATTATGGATGGCACCATTCCTAGTCAGGTGTCTTCCTTTGTAGAAGGAAGCCAGAAAAGTGTCTAAGCAAGAGCCTGTGAGTTTGGCATCAATCAGCATTGATCCATGGTTTCAGTTTCAATCACCTTCTTGAGTACCAGTCTTGAAGATGTTAAATGTGACACTATGACCTGAAAGAGCAAGGCAAGAACAAACAAATAACAAAATAAACAAAGAAACAAACAAACAAAAAAACCTCCTTTCCTTCCCTAAGTTGCTTTTGGTCTTCACCGCAACAGAAAGGAAACTAAAATAGGAGGGAGAAGGAGGACTTCTGGGCTCCAGCTACAATCAGGGAATGTCAACGTAATATTACAGAAAGTCGTTCTCCTTCATTTGTCGGCTCAACACACTCCAGTAAATGAAAGTTAAGCAAATTGCAGTTGTAAAGTTGACTGAGTGATGTTAGGGCTAAGACGGGAGGAAGGTGGATTCGGAGAACTGAGATCTCTTTTCATTTCCCTCTCCTTTCTCTCTCTGCCCTGTTGTGCTGTGGTATCGACAGCCTCTAGTTTATGGTACTGCCCTGTACAGTCCACAGCCCTTGTCTTGTAGATTATCCTATACTAAACCATGTAGTGTGGAACTTCCCATCATCCCATAAAAAGATGTAAAAGTCATTTACCTTGTTTGTGGGAATTCCTCTGAAGACTAAGGTTTGTACTTTCCCTTATCATCCGGTGGTGACTCTCTTTTATTTTGACCTATCTCCTTTAATTAAACTCCTATTCAGGATTCAGAGGGAAACCCCTCTCTTTGGGGCTATAGACTGTACCCTCACAGCTTTCAATACTGAAAACAGAAGGATCTAAACACAGTAATGTCTTTAAATACCTATGCATCAATTCCTTGCTATACTTCTGTCTCTTCAATTAAATTCTTAGAATAGTGTTCCTACAAGTGAAGAAGAGACTTGGAAAATTAGGGTGTTTAGTGTAAGCGTAGTCATTCATGTCCCATATATGAAAAGATTATTGAGGGAGGTGGTATATAGTGTTTAAAGAATGTACAATTGCAGAGAATAGATAGGAAACTGACCTTCAGAAATATGGAGGCTGGGTCACAGATTTGGGAAGGTGATGCCCGAGCTGATACCATGTCGAGGCTGTCATGGTTAATACCTGTGCCTTCCAATGCATCATCACAGGTTACATGTAGTCATTTCTGCAAACTTTGATTATAAATCTTACCTTTAAGGCCTGAGGCATCTTCTGTTACCTAGAGCTAGCCTAGAGATCAGTGCCACTTCCCTCCTAGGGCTCCAAGCCTTTCCTGTTCTCCCATCTATATTCTGTAAGTACTCCAAGGGTATAGAAAGTGCCCACTCAAAATTGTCTCTCCGATGGAAATATTCCAAACTATCATTAAAAATAGAAAACAAACAGGGATTATTAGTTTGTCCTACACAATTCAGAGTTGCCTGAAGGATTTTCCACCCTGACATCATTTTCAGACACTGCTTTATGTTCTGTCACAACCACATTTTCTCTTCATTCAACAATTTCTCTCACATCATTAATTTCAAAACAATTCCCAATATTTTCAATTTATATTATTTTAAGGTGCTTTATTACTTTTTATTATCTTCCTTTGCACATCAGTAAACTTGAAGAGTTGTGAATTTGCAGCAAGACTAGTGCTCAACAATTATTTGGTGAGTAAGTAAAAGAAAATCTGACATTAGCAGACTTGGGTCTGGGTCAAAGGAAAGTGGCAATTACACCATTGGGTGATGGCACTCTGAAAGCAACCACAGCTTGTCAGTGCTTTGATAACTGGATAAATGGAAACCAGGTAGAGGACAGATTAGCAGAGGTATTTCTTTCTGTTCAGTGTTTTCTTTTAAAAATCATGCATACATGTTGATGGTATGGAACATTTGATGTATGCATGCATATGTTCTGCTTTGGTGACATCCATCCCCCGAAGTTCCTGCAATGCTCCTTTTCTCCCACTTCACCACGTTCTTCCCACTTCTGTAGCTACTCTCTCTACAGATTTCAGGTTCTTGTTTATTTTTACCTTCAATGTATGAGAGAAAACACGTGATTCTTTTTGTTCTTCATAGTTTATTTTATGTAACAAAAAATCTAGTTCAATCAATTTCCCTTAAAATGATACAATTTTATTGCTTATCATGGATTGATGCTCTAGTATATGTGTGTATATGCATGTTTTTATGTCATCTGTTGTTGAAAAGTCTGATTCCTTGGCATTTGGCTGGGCCTTACTAAACATGAGTATCTCTTAGGTGTGCTGTCCTCTAGAAAGTAAATTTTAGTTATTTCTATATCTTTCCAGATTAGAACTACAAGACTCTACAGTACTACAAAATTGAATATTTGCTCAACAATAATTCTATTTTTTAAATTGTTTATATTAATTATATAGCTTTTATTATTAGTGATAAGTATATTATATTAATTATCGTGGTTACCTTACTAACAATACTATTATTGGATATGATTTATTTAATATATTCATAAAATATATGCTTATTAGCATTATCTCACTTAATCTTCATAATCATTATCTCACTCAAATTTTCTAATATTAATTAGCTGTTTATAACACTATCTGAAATACACAATGACAAAATTTATGCAGTCTTGGTGCCTTACTTAAAACATGCAGCCAATAGGTGGCAAAGTCATGTGTGTGTGTGTGTGTGTGAGAGAGAGAGAGAGAGAATACAAATGCATGTGTATATGAATATATATTTTAATTTGGCATAGAATAATTGTGTGTATTTATGGATTGCAGTGCAATATTTCAGTATGTACAGTTATAATGAAATAGGATGTGATAGAACACAAATTAGCAGATTCACTACCTCAAATATTCATCATTTCTTTTTATTGAAAACATTCAATTCCCCCAATTAGTTGTTGTAAATGTTCTTTACCAGTTTAATATTAGAATAGAATAGAGATGAATATGTATCTTAGGTGTACTAGATGTTTAGCAACTGAGCCATTTTCAACCTAGGCTATTGAAGAAACTACTAATTTTGAACACCTCAAAGGCAGATATCCACTTAGAGTTTTCATTTGAAATTTTGTTGAGAGATTTCAACAAATCTTCATGTTTTCCCAAAGCTGGAGCACTTAATTTATTTAGTTAGATCTCCCCCATTAAAAAAGCAAGTGGACATCAGAATGAGAACAATGAACTCCCCTGGAATTTCCTCTTTTTGTTTCAAATTATGCCATGCCCACAGATTTTTGGTTATAAAAAGATAACTTTCCTTGGAACACTCCAATTTTCAATTGCTCTTTAAACAGACAATCCAGTTCAGGCTCTTTCCCAATATCGATGTCCTAGCCTAGCCTGGCCTTTCTCATTGCCAGTCATATAGGAGCGGCAGGGGACCACTCCTCTTTCTTCTAAGGGTCTCTGTGGAATACTATAGTTGGTTCTGAGAGTGCTTTCTGACCTAATAACAAAACCTGTATTCACACACACACACATCACAAGAGTGGACTTTGTGTCTCCTCACACAGCAGCACTCACTACAGGACACTTAGTAGTTCTGTTATCCATTTGTATGAAGTGACCTGAAGTACCTCTTGGGAACGGGCAGGGCAAGGTCAGAGCATACTGGTCACCAATCAGTCAGACTCTCCTTGAAAACCCACAGCCTCTCTTCTTCTCTCATCCTCATTCACTTATCATCAGCAGGCGCTGTAATTCCTATTCCAGAGAGAATTGTTTTATCTCGATCCTTAATAAAATTTAATAGCAGATAGAGGACTCCAGTGAAGGTTCAAGTTAGTGAGATTTTTATTTCATCTAATACACCAGTGTGTTTGCACTTGAGTAATTGATGGGCTGTTGTAAATAAAGGAAACAACATAAATTTACAGAACTAAACAAACTGCATTATATGAGGTTACCCTTGAATCTTCCACATTCTGATCAGTAATAGCGTGCATCAAAGAGATGCTCTGCTAATTACCTATAAAGTTACCCCCCCAAATAGCAGTCATTTCAAGTATCGTCTTCTATTACAACAAATACCTGGAAATTACACCATTAACATAGAAATCAATCTAATTTTAAGCCTAACATTTTAAGCAAATTTAAGAGCCTCACACCCACATGGAACATTGTAGTAATAAGGGGAGCGGGCCTGCTTTTCGTCCCGCCCAGCTCCCGCACGGCTAGCTTATACCCCGAAATAACAACACACA
>LOEQ01004931.1:11059-23339 GCA_001685075.1 Bramus lutescens | reverse complement strand
TATCTATCTCCCATTCATCATCCATCCTTCTAAAAATACTATAGAGTTTTATAGACCAATAAGAAACACTGAAATAATTCTGGAATCTCTAGATCCCTTGACTAATGCAGTCTCTGTACCTATCAGATTGTTGTTTTATACATAGCATTCTAATGATTTCACACTCTTCATCCATACATTTCTAACTCCTCACATACTGATAGTTTAAATTTTATCACTTAGGTCAGATTTTATGGATGAAAGAATTTTTGCATAATTAACTATTATTTTAGCCAATAGTTAAAAATTCAGTGATTTACTTATATATTTATCTTTAGACCAACCTGTGCCAAGCAATATAGATTATTATCAGTGCTAAACTTTGCCGAAGTTGGTACGAAATTAAGGTAAGATACTTTGTGAGGAGTAATAAGAAGTGACGTTAGCTTATTAAAGACAATGATTATCATTAAGCTGAACTAGAGATATTTAGTTAGCATTATAATAGCTCTACACACTCTGGCTTTCAAGAGTAATAACATAGGAGATGGAAGACATTTTATTTTTAATATATATGTTAATGATATGTTAATATACATGGGGGCTGGGAACATGGATCAGTAGGAAGTTTTTGCTGTACAAGCATGAGGAGTTCCGTTTCAATCACTTTCATTCATTTAAACTGGCAATATCTGTGCATACCTGGTGGCTATGGAGACATTGGATCCTGGGGTCTCACTGGTCAGCCAATCTAGCTGAGATAATGAATTCTGGTTCCAGTGACAGATTCTGTGTCAAAATCAAAATAAAGTAGAAGATACCCAGAGTCAACCTCTGGCCTCTACATGAATATGTATAGGTGAACACACACATGCATGCACAAACACACACACATATGTACCACATTGACTAATGTTTGTTTGTGACATACGTTATTGAGATCCAGTGTGATATTTTGACACATCCCAACTGTATGCACTTATCAAATCTGGGTTACTAGTATTCTCCTCTATTTACCATTTCTGTTTAGCATGATAATTTTTTTATAGAATATAGACTAAACCATTGTGAGCTATAGTTACCCATGCATGTTCAGCAGAATAGAGCTTGGTTCTTTAATGCAACCTTTTCCCCTTTATCTACTAGACTTTTCCACTTCCTCGTTTCCAGTAATCACAATTTTACACTCAGGTGAACTAGTGGACTGTTTGACTTCTAGATATGAGAAAGAACATGGAGTACTTGTTTTATAGCATCAAACTTATATTCCTTAAAAACCAATTTTCCTGCCAATCAAAAGGGTTCATCACAACTGAGCAATATTATGTTGATATTTCTACTACTTTACTTCATCCACCTTTGATTGGACACTTGGGCTGATCTCAGATCTTCGCCATTGTGAATACTAGCCCTAGCCCTAAACCATTGTGAGTGCAATGTATATATCATCCACAAGAGATACTTTTTTTTTTGCTGCACATTTCTCTATCTTTTGATGCTTACATTTTTTTTCTGCCCTCTTTTCTGCCATGTGCCCCGGCCATATGAGGGGGCTAGGAAATTGCTGTTAACAAATGTACCACTTCTGGTGAAACACTGCCCCGCCACTTCTTCTCAGCGCCAGATGTAAATATTCTTAACTAACAACCACCTCTTGTAAGAAGAAATTGCTCTGGCAGAGTCAGAGCGCAATACTTCTCTGGATATAAACATGCATAGTTAGAAGCGGTTAACAGTGTGACAAGTTAGTGAAAATATAGTGGTTGATTCCTTGCCCAGGACATCTGGCTGCCTTAGCCAGAGGCTCTTGATTAGGTTTATATAGTTCTGTCCTGTGAAACATACATCCAGTTCAATCAGAAAGCAGTTGGTTCTACCCATAGTAGTCATGCCTCTCTTGCGCTACAGACCACTCCTTTCTTTGTAAGTCATTATTGTAGCTTATATTTGCTCATTTTCAGTGACTTTTTTTGCTGTGGTCTTTTTAGTTTTCTGTATGTTCTAGGTAATAACACTCTGTCAGAGTCATAGGGTTTCAAACAAACATGTCATTCTCTAGGTCAAAGCTGTACTTGTAAACAACAGCATTTTCTTTACAAAACCTTTTTGGTTTGGTCACATCTTATTTGCCAGTCTTTGCTTTGTTTCCCCTTTGTGGTCATATCATTGTATAGTGATGAATGGAAGTGTTTTTGTTTACTAGGTTCTAATTCATAGTTCACATATTTCTTAAGCCATTCTGAGTTGAGGTAGAAGGCAATTTCAAGCTCATACATAAAAACTACATGTTTTCATACTTTTTTGGGAATAAGTTGGTTATGGATTCATGAGATATATCTGGGGTCTCTACTCTGTATCTTTATTCTATGTGTCTGTTCTTGTGTTTTTATAGGGAATGTGTTACAAAATTTTCATTTAGATTTCTCAGCCTTTTATAGATATTTCTTCATAATACTCTTAATAGTGCTTTGTATTTCTGGTATATATTGACCATTATATAGCCTCTTAAATCTCATATTTTACCTATTTGAGCTTTTCTCTCTTTTAAATCTTGTCAGTCTATGATCTTTGCAATTTTATTTATATCTAAAAATGCTTCTCCATTTCATTTTCTTTTAGTATTTCAGTATCTATGCCATGATTCTTTACTATCTTTTGCTATCTTTTTTTATCAGTTTTAGAATTTTTCTGGGTCATTGAGATGTGTTGTTAGTATGCTTTATGAAAGATGATTTTCTTGATGTATGGTCTCATTTCCACAAATGTTGTAATATATATCATGAATATAGTATGTTTTGTTTCCATTTACATTTATGATAAGAAAACTTAAAAATTTCCTTTAATTTCTTCAATGGCCCAATATTCATTCAAAGGTTTGCTTTCCATTAATTTTTATAATTATTAGTGTCTTTTGTGTGATTTCCTAATTTCATTCCATGGTGACCAGAGAAGATACAATTTATCTTTTTTTTGTGGGTTCCTTAATATATAGGTCTATTCTATAAAGTTCCACATGATAATAAAAGAGTATATTTTCCATAGAGGTAGGATGAGATGTTCTGTAATGCTTTTATGTCCATTGAATTACAATATAATATAGCTTTGGTATTTACTTCTTATGTGTGGTGTATATATGGAGAATTTATCAAATGATGACAATAGACTGTTAACTTTGGGGCCCATGTGATGTCTTAGGGTATAGGACTCTGCTGCTAATGTGATGGCTGGGATTAGAGTTCCAGGCCCAAGTAATGAAGGAGAGAACTGATCCCGCTGTGTTGTACCCTGACTTTTCAAATATGTTATAATGCCACCAGCTTGCCTCCTCCAAATAAAAGGATGTTCAATTTCTCCGTATTACTTCTGTGTTCTTAAACATTTTTTCAAACAATATACTTCCCCCAATTTGTCCCTTATCATTTTCCATATAACTATCATCTTACTTTATATAGAGAGAGAGAGAGAGAGAGAGAGAGAGAGAGAGAGAGAGAGAGATTCTCAAACAAAACAAAGCAAAACAAAATTTCAAGGATAGACTGCCTGAAAGATATACTGAATTTCTCTGTGTTATTGTGATAGTGCTTAACTCCTTCTTTAGGTTCAGTAAGTGTTTGTCTTACTGAACTGAGTGCTGTAGCATTAGGTGCATATACATTCATAAAATTATACCTTTTCTTGATTGGATTTCTCAATTACTATGTAGTCACTTTTGTTGTTCCTAAATTAAAATTGTTTTTGTTTTGTTTTGGAGGAATTCTGTCTTCTTAGATAAAGAAATAACCGTGAAAACTCATCATCAATGAGGCACATGAAATGATAAAGTCTATAGGGAGAGCACACACACAGGAGGGAAAAATTTGACTTTTAATTAAAGCTCCAAGTCTTTGTAGAACAAATAAAGAACAAAAAGAAATTTCAAAACAAACAATAAATTTAACAAAATTAGAATAGTTTTACAAACACCTTTCTTAGGAGGATGAGGGCCTCCTCTCTTATCTTTCAGCTGACAATCAGAGAGAATGCACATTCTTATTCAATTTTTTAGCTGTAATCCATATTGTTTCTTAGAGAACCAGTGATAAGATGGTAAGGTATGAGAGAGAGGAATCATCCCTCAGCTTAAGAAAAAATCTCTTGTATAGCAAGTTATTTAAACTTTAGAAAAAAATTAAACATTTTTGCCATAAAGTTATGTACCTTAGTAGTTCTTTATTGAAAATACTTTAAAACATTCATATGCTTTACCAATTGTAATATAGTTCATGGTAGTGATAACTTTCAGTTTTTATATGGCTACTTACAAATATATTGTCTAATAGACAATGATGTTTTGAGCCACAAAAAACAAACAAAAACAAAACGAAACAAAACAACAACAAAAGAAGAGAGAGAAAATCTCTTCAATTAGTCAGCCTTTGCCCCTGACTGATGATCTTCCCAAGTGGGTTTTTGATTTTTGTTGTCGTTTTTTCGTTTTGTCTTCTTTGTTGATTGAGTTAGGAAAGGTAGGGAGGACTGGTCAAAGGCGTGTCCATCATTTAGGTGGGACAGGGCTCTAATAGTGCCTGTTACCTTGGATGGCAGGTTTATGAACATCATACAGCACACGCTAACCTTATTCAGAATGGTTACTTCCTTTTTCCGGTGTGGAAACAAGCAACAACAACAACAAGAAGCATTTTTTGCGCTCACTCACCGCTGTGAAACCTGCTTGGTTTTTGGTATGCAAACCCACGAAGCTGTGGGTTTCTCTCCAGGTCTGTGCCTTCACTCTCCTAGTGCGACTTGCTTGTCTTCTGTACTTTGTCAAAACCACTGCTTATGTGTTCTTGGCTTAACCTGCTTTTGTCTCTTCACTCTGCAGATTTTGAAATATCTCCTTCCTTTGTCATTTTATATTTCTGATGACTCAAGTAAAATGTTTCGTTTTATTTCACTTTGATTTCTATAAAAACAAAAGTGACAACTCACAGGTTTTTTTACATATCAGGACAGAAAATCAAAGTACTAAGTAATATTTAGAGACATTTGGGCGATTATTAGGTTCTGCTTTAAAATCTGTCGTAATGCATATCAAATATTGTACCCGTGGTAATTTTTACTCTGTTCTCAAAAATTCCTAAACATTCAACAAAATGTTGCTTAATAATAATGTTTATTTCCCCGTATGCAACCTCTAGAGAGCTATCATATTCTTTGTGACTGCTGTACCCATGGTAACACTTAGTCTATTCTCAAAAATTCTTTTGATTTCAGGAAAATGTTACTTAATAGCAACTTTTATACCTCAATATGCAATCTCCAGGGAGCTATCAGCCTCCTAGTTAGATTAAAAATTTGACGGCTATTTATAGGACAGAAGAAATTAATAAATAAAAATTCTGTTATTGAGACTGAGATTTTAATCTTTCCATAGTTGAAGATAACGAACAAATCTACAGTTTGTTATAGCCCTCAGCAGATCATATGCTGTTTTACTTTACTTCTTAATACTCTGTACTGATTAGTGTTTAGTGTCAATAAGACACAATCTAGAATCACTTAAGAAAACAAAGTCTTAAAAAAGAATTTTCTAGATCAAGTAGGCCTGTGGACATGTTTGTATATTTGTATAATAATCTTGATTATTAATTGATGTCAGAAGACCCAATGCATTATGAGCAGCAACATTCCTTAGTCAGGGGGTCCTAAACAATATAAAAGAGAAGGAAACTGGCTGAATGTAAGCATTCTCCCCTTGCTCTTGATTTTAGATTGCGATGTGAGTTCTTGAATTCCTACCTCAACTCCCCCAAAATGATGGAGTGTAACTTGGAATTATATGACAAATAGACCCTTCTTCCTAAAAGAAAGTTGCTTTTTCTTAGGAACTGTATCACAACAATGAAAATGAAACCAGGACAATATCACTGAATTTAATTTTTAATGCATTTAAAATATCTTTTAAGAAGTTAAATTAAAATCAGAAATAAAGGAAGAATAAAACTTATTCGACAAGTGCTGTTGTGAGATTTATCATTGATACAAAAGATTTTGCCAATTTACGTTAATCCCAAAGACGATAGGAAAAAGACCAGTGACCCAAATCATCACTGACAAATTACTTAAAACAAACATTAATTAAAGCAAGTTTTTATATTAGCATACACTGGCTGCCTACCTCTAAGGTGGAGTTTGAGAGTTTGTCCTTAGATGTGAGGAATACAAGGCTTTGATATGAAGAAGACAGCTCAGAGTTGGATGATTTCCAAATGGAGGGTTTGGTGGGTAAAATAGGCAGGGTTGCAGAAGCAGAACATGATAACAAAATGGTGCTAATGACCTCCTGAAACAAAGACATGATCATAAAGTGATCATAACAACAGGTAGCCACAACAAGGTGGCCATAAGGAATTACATAACTTTTGAAACAAAGGGTTGCAAGATGGTTATAAGCAACTTTTTGAAACAAAGAAATGAATGTCATTCCTGGAACAAGCAGTATAGAACTATTTGTAGGTAGGGCTTTTATCCCAATCCTTGAGAAAGAGAGGTTTAATCATAAACATAAACAAATCTAATTTGCCTTTATTTTAAGAAAGCTTCTAAGATGGAGTCAGGCTGGCTCTTCATTTACCATTTAGTTGTTCTTTCACTTGCATTTTTAGGATAAATCTAAGTATATAGTTTTCTTTCTCAGATTTTTATACCACCAGTTTTTTGGACAATAAACTTTTTTTTTATTGTTGTTGTTGTTTGTTTTGCCTGGAAACACTTAGAGTTTTATTCTAAAATGCCTAAATTTATTGTGGAATTAAATATTTTCTCCTTTAAAAGTCTATATGTTATTAATATTCAACTTCACAAAACTCTGAAGGAAAATTATATTTATGACAAAACAGGTCAAGGAGCAAAATATCCTATTTATATAAGATACCAGTGTGTCACTGATTTCAGTTACAAAAGGAAACACTTGTTTATCCCAGACCAAAGAAGCATTCTAATCTGGCATTTTCTAACCCCAAGACAATAAGCCACTTTCATTGTACAAAACTCTTACTATACCCATTTGAACTTTGTTTCACAAATATTGTACAATGTATAGTTTTCTGCTGTTTGTAATCTGAAAAATAAAGATGTAAGGTCACTCTACAATTTCAACTCCATGTACTAAGTACATATTGTAATAAGGGTCAGAATATATTACAGTATTATAATATTAATTATATCAATCATTATATTCTGCTTTTTTAAATTATAAAATTATAATTAGATAAACTATAGTGTTACTATTGCATACACATGTTATTTAGTTTTAAAAGTCTCTTCAGAAACTGCCTTTTTAAAAATGGTGAATGTATTATGAATTCAGGAGATAAACTAATTTACTTAAGCATAGTTCTTTATATATTTTAATGTGGTTTCATTTATTTATATATTATGTATATTTTTATGTTTATTCAGCTCTCAAATCTATTTTGAATTTGTGTGAAAGCTTAAGAATAAATAATTTTATATTTTGCACTCTTTCCATGATTTTTATCCCTAGCTCATAAATTCTCTTCAAATAAATAGGGAATTCATCAAGGGATGCATTATGAACAAAATGAATGTTGCAAATACAAAATGAGTCTAATCTTGCAAAGTATGTCCTCAGCTAACTACAGAGTGTATATTAAAATGTAAATCAACATCAGAAAAAATATCTGGGAAACCCAAAGAATTTGAAAACTAAATAACAAGCTTCTACTCCACAGATATTTCAAAGAAGAAAGAAAAATATTTTTAACTGGATAAAATGCAAACACAACACATCAAAATGTATGACATGGCATTAGTGTGGTAATTAGGGGGAAATTATAACCACTGAAAGCATGTGGTTAAAAAGAAAAAAAAACTATGTCTCAGAACTGTGTTCATTACTTTTGCAAAGCAAACTAGAAGCAAAAATGAACCCAATTAGTCAGAGAAAATAAATAATAAGGGCAGAAATCAATGAACTAGAAAAGTAGTAAAACAATAGAGAAAATCAATATAACTAAAAGCATTTCTATGTAACAATCAATGAAATTGACAAATTTACAGCAAGCCCAAACAGGAAGAAAATTTAAAAGAAACAAAGACACAAATTTTGCAGCATCAGGAATGAGAAAAATGATGCCAGCACAGTTGTTAGTAATGGAGAATTTGGAATAGCTTTGGGACAATAAACTTAAGATATCTGCAACCTTTTAGAAGAGAAAAATATCAAATGCTCATTAAATTTGTGACATTTCTTCAAAACTTATCAGAATAACAGGCATTACTCATTTTTAATTTAGAATTGCAAATTTCTCACAAAGGAAATTTGGAGTACACAATCATTTCATAGCTACATTCTTCAAATTTATTTAATGTAGTTTGTTAGTAAACATATATGCTTCCAAAAGTAAAAATAAATCACTTAATATGAGTTAATACTAGGAAGTTAGCATTATTTAAATTAAAAAATCAGGTAAACACATCAAAAGAGAGAATTTACAAGCTTATATTTCTCACAAATCTAGGTTTGGCAGTTCTTTAAAAAAACCTTAGCAATTTAGAGCAATAGTTTACCAAAACCAGAAATCAACATAAACATGTGGAGGTTTCCATGGCTTTGAACATTCATTTTATTTTCAATAATCAATCAATCCAATTAACCATGACAAGAGATGAAAACAGGAAGCATATGATCACCAAAAGAGATGTGGAAAAGGCCTTCAATGTAAAGCCTAAACCCACAGTGAATAAATCTCTGAGCAACTGTGGAAGAGAAGAGAATCCCTCCATTTGCTGAGGAAGAGCTGGGAAAGGCGAGTAGGTAAAACCACAACTGACATCGAAAGACAGGGATTCAAATTAATCTCAGTCAAAAATCACAAATAATACCATACAGCAAATGACAACGGCACTCTGGAAAATATATCAAGATGGAATGAATACAGATTTTAAAATGAATTTATTTGCACAGCTATTGCTATGTGGTTTTCAGACATAATTATTCTGTCAGAGCGTTCAAGTATTCAGTAACACCAGGTAAATTGATCAGTGGGATGGACTTAGGGCCAATTCCAAATGCATAGTTGCCTAAGATGGTTGGCTTTTATCAGAAGTTTTGAAGACATGATTCACTGGTGAAACAATACTCATCTTAGTATATAGGATTGAACAGTCAGACTAATATTAAACACACCAACCACATCCTTTACTGAACCCAGGTTATGCAGTCACATTAGTTTAAACTTAGATTCTATCATACTCCTAACACAAAGCCTAAAACAGTGAATATTATGCATGGAACATAAGAAATCTCACCAATGTGATCTATGGTTGTAAATAAACCAATGATTTAGACTTCAAGACTTCAATACACTGATTTGTAGTATTATTTTGCTTGCACTTCAACAAATAAAGCTTGCCTGAAGATCAGAGTGTAGAGCTAAGCCACTAGATGCCAGAGAGTGGTGGCACACACCTTTAGTCCCAGGACTCGGGAGAGACAGAGGTGTAGAGATCTCTCTTAGTTCAAGGCCACCCTGGATGGATCCAGTCGAAAAGAAAAGCAAAGCAGAGCGGTGGTGTCTGACACCTTTAATCCCAGTACTAGGAAGTCACATCATTTAATCTCAGCACTAGGGAGGTGGAGACAGGAAGGGATACGGCTGGGTGGAAAGAGGAACATAGGGCGGAAGGAAACAAGAGCTTAGTGCAACCTAAGGTTTGGTGGAGACAATTTCAGTCTGAGGATGCAGTTTGAGGAGGCAATCAAAGTACAGGAATGGCCCCTTGGTGTGAGCATTGGTATAGGTAACTCTCTTGTGAATGGCTGCAGACCCATATTTCTACATGATATGGCAGCCAGGTTCTCAAGCCATAGTTCCCCACCTGAGGTGGTCATGTAGCCTGCCAGACAGGTTGTTGCTACCCTAACAAAGGATCAGGATGTTGTTTTGTTTCTTCTCTGTAATTTGGAGGATGCCTGAACAGAGATGCTAATTCAGGCCTATGTGACAAAGCTAGCATACAGAACAAGAAGCGACAAAATAGGCATAGAAAGGTGTGATCAAAGATGTAGGCATGACCAGAGACATTTACCTGGTTACCTGGGAAACAGAATGCTAATATATTTTCCCCTCAGTTTACATTTTGGTATAAAGGCTGTTTAGAGAATAAACGAGGAAATTTTCAGGATGTGAACTCAGGACTTCATGAGGGGTCACTGAGAATCTTGCTCCCGATAAAGCCATATGAGTTGTGTCTTTATTCCTGTGCCTCCACGCTGGTCCAGAAAAATAATTTATGGTTGGGCCTAGCATTGAACCCTGACAGATGGCTATACGGCTTCTCTGATCCCTCAGCTTTCACCCCCTGATATCTGACTCTGGGTTTTTATTAAGAACAATTACAATTTGTGCTATCCTGATGCTCCTTGACAGACACTGTTAATAGTTTGAAAAGTCAAGATAATGTTGAGAGGGGAAAAAAAAAAGTCCTAATCTGTTTCTAATAAAGGGTTGCACCAAAGGATGGAGAAAGAATGCACAAAAAGATGTGCTCTATTGGTCACTTGAATTGCAAATCAGAGTTACAATAAGACATCGGTAACTATTAATTTAGCTAAAGAAAGAAAATTCTCCATCTCAAATGTAGGCAAGGATGGAGATGCTGGAATCTCTTTTACTGTGAGGAAATAAAATATTTCATTCACTCTCAAACATAGGAAGATTTCTGAAAAGTTAAGCAAACACCCTTTGAGCTAGCCATTCTATCATTAATCAATTATCCCAAAGAAATAGAAGCCTGTCTTCATGAAAAGGCTTGAACATAGATTTTGATAAGAGCCTTATTCTAACAGACAAAATCTGATTACATTTCCAAGCTCTAGCGGCATGTAAAAAAATAAATAAAAAATGCTATGTCCAAAAAATGGACCATTGCTCTACAATGAAAGGAATAATTTGATAATAACTATAAGAATAAATTTTAAAATAATTAGATGGAGTTAAGAGAAATGAAACAAACAAATAATATATAATTTATGTTTATATAAGAAATTAAGGAATACAAAATAATCACTTGTGATGAAAGTAAAATTAATGTTGTCTATGGATGAAAAATATATACATTTGTATAATGGAAGGGTGGGATTTCAGAGATACTTCAGGGAGCGATTTGCTTGATTCGTTTGGTGTTATAGACAATGTGTTTTTATTGACCAGTTACTTATAAAAGATCTCTCATCAGCTCATAGTTTGGTGCTTGGCTCCCAGTTACAGTGCTTATGCTGGAATGTTCTGGAAACTTTGGAAGTCTGATGCTATCCTTACATTTTAGATACAGGTCTCTGAAGACTCTACCCAACCCTAGTTCCTATGTCACTCTCTGCTTTCTGGTTCATAAGAATGTGAACAGCTTCTGCCATGTGCTCCTTTCTGTTGCTGCATGTTGTATTGCTCTGCTTTCCTTCCTCCCACAAAGGACTAAAATTCTGAAACTGGGAAGCAAAACAAATATTTCATTCTTCACTTGGTCACTTCAAATGTCAGGGTAACTGACATGCACAGGCTAGCCTCAAACTCACTGTATCTCTCATGATCCTCCTGGCTCCCTATCACAGGTGTTATGGTGAGAGATCCACGCTACCACACACAGACAGGGCATTGATTGAGTGTCATTTGTGTATTTATTAAGTTGTGGGTGTGGTTTAATGCCCCAAAATATTAAATCACACACACACACACACACACACAATGTATGTGTATATGTAGTTTATTGACTAAAATAAATCAAATAAGAAAATCTGTGGCGATGTGAAAATGAAAGACTAAGAGAAGCCAATCAAATGCAGGTGTTCTGTGATGTATTTGTGTTTTTGCTTCTCTAAATTTACTGTGCTAATATAATTCATCCAATTTAAAGTTTATTTTATATACATTTTAACCATCTGCATTTTTCTTGTATTTAGAAAATGTAATTGATTAGGTTCCAACTTGTCTTAGCTGCCTTATATCAAGATCTATTTTCTCTTTGATGAAAAGACGAGTTTCAATTTTTTTAAATTAAGAATATTATGATGAAATAGTTCATTAGTGGCGTGTACATTGGGGAATTTCTTATTTCCTGAAACACGTTTTCCTTTCAAGTACTTTTTACATTTACACTGTTATGCTCCAAACAGTGGATAAAACAATAGGACAGAAAGGTTTGGTCTTGGTTCAAAGTTTCAGAGGGATTTTAGTGCATCATGGCAGCAGAAATATTGAAGAATCTCCTCATCTCTTGTAAAAATCTGAGAGCATCT